>SJYA01002701.1:64756-218223 GCA_006410615.1 Neotragus moschatus
ACGGAAGTCCTCAGTCCAACAAACCACAAGGAATTGAATGTTGTTCAGAACCATGTGAACAAGGCCAGAAGCAGATCTCCCTTAGTTGAGCCTCCAGATGGCACTATGGACCTGACTGCCATTGAGATTGCAGTCTGATGAGAAGCTCTGAAATGGAAGACCCAGCTAATCTATGCCTAGATTCCCAAAAGTTCAGAAACTGAGAGATAATAAATATTTGTTGTTTTAGGCTGCTACATTTTGGGGGTAATCTGTTAAACAGAGGCATTTCAAGGACTAGAATCAGTTAATGGAGACCCTTGCCCTACTCTAGATAATTCCTTTCCTAGCCCTTTGTGGGAAGGAATCCAATTTACCTTATTCATCAGTTGCATCTTCATACAATGTAAGGTACATGATAGGTTACTAATAAATTATTTTTGAAAAGATTCATGAGTCACTGGTCAAGCCCAACTATGGTCAGAATATATGTTAATGAGATATAAATTGAGAATTGAGAAGTATGATGGTAAGACTCATGTAGGACAGCTACTATATTACAATGAAGATGGTAGGTGATACATACAATGAATGAAAGAGAAGTTTGGAAACAATTATTTAAATAATAATGAATGAGATCTATTCTTAATCCACATAAATGTACCTAAATACACATATAGACATACATGAACCTAAATACATATATAAGAAAGTTGGCTGAATTAGATATTCACCTATTAATACAAAACCCTTGATCCCTTAAATTTTCTATTATAATTGACTTTACTTTTATATGTAATTTTAAAAGGCTACTCTTTGGCTAACGTTTGGTCACAAATCAGTGATTAAAAATGAGGCAGTCATACAATTGCTGTTGATTGTGTGACTGCAGGCATTTAAACTGTGTGGCCCACTGTGACTGCAACTGTAAAAAGATCATCAGGTAAATGAATTGTATAGTCTTTTTTAAAATGTATAGATTCTATGAATCCTGATTCCTTCTAGAAAAGTTAAAATAATTCAGGCCACACAGACCTGAAAGAAACATTTCATGAGACTCTTTAAAAAGCAGATCTAGTTCTAATTTAAGGCTGCCCCACAAATTTGATAAGGTAGTATTTTAAAAACAGAAAAAACCTAGGTCTTCCTGGTGGTCTAGAAGTTAAGAATCCACTTGAAAATGCAGGGGACAAGGGTTCAATCCCTGGTCCAGAAAGAATCCATATGCCACAGGACAACTAAGCCATTGAGCCACAGCTACTGAAGTCTGCACACTCCAGAGCCTGTGCTATCCAACAAGAGAAGCCCCTGCAATGAGAAGCACATACACTGCAATTAGAGAGTAGCTTCCACTTGCCACAAATAGAGATAGCCTTCACACAGTAATGAAGGCCAGTGCAGTTATTAAAAAAAATAATAAATATTAAAATTACTTCTCAAGATTAAAAATGTAACTTCTCAAAAGAATAATAATTTGATGTCACCACAGTTTCATTTATTTTACAAGAAGAACTAAAAAGACAGCTTGCTAAACATGATAATTTTCTTTAAAATAATAGAAATAATTTCTAAAATTTAACTCAAGTTTTATTTTTTATATAGTATGACTTTTTAGTTGTTTCATATTACTTTCGATTAAATTTTAGTTGACATAGGATCTATCATTCTAGCTTGCAGTTTTTCTATCGCCTGATAGCTCAACTGAATTTATAACTTGAAAATAACAAATCAACCAAAGACTTCCATTATGCATTGTTATATTTATAAAGAAATTCATTTTTCCTAGTAATAAAATTATAGCTCATTTCCAATTTTCTCTAATGGATTTTCTTATTTTATACATTCAAGTTTTCCCCAATAGATTTCTTTAATGTAAAGTGCAACGGTAATTTCCCACACCTGTTCAAGCTGGAAGTGTTAAAAAAAATTATAAAGTAATAAGATGAATAACTTACCACCCAGGGAAGACAACCTGGTTAGATAATAGGCTTAATAGCTATCTAAAATTCACTAGCTCATTCTCATTCAATAAGAAGAAATAGATATAATATTTATGCTTTAAGAAGTAAATTGATGATTGTCATATTGAGAAATATTTCAGATTATCAGTGAACCAAATTTTATAAGCAAAGACAATAGTAATTTTTTACAAAATATACTTCATAATAGAAAAGAGAAGATAACACACATAAAAGTCTAGAGAAAAACTGTTTCATTAGTAAAAGGTTGCATATTTTCAGAATTTAAGAAATCACAGAATGAAAAATGCTGATTTAGGAGTGATAAAGGCACTAAAGATGTAAATTAAGGAAGTTTCTATGACTTCTACTTTTTTGAAAGTGGAGCTTTTTGGTGATAAAAAGTAAAGAGTTATTCAAAGTGCTTATCTGCATAAAATGACAGCTATCATTTGACTCTGTTTATAAGATTCCTCAGTATTGGCTAGGATTTATACAGAGTGCCTTCATTCAGTCCCTTTACTTCATATGGGGATGCAGTTATTTCTAAGGTTCAGTAATACACATTCTCTTACCAGGATATAATTGGACAAACTGAATTTGTAACTGTGAGCACACCCAGAAATGTCACATTTCAATATAAAACTCAGCTAATCTGGCGTGACAAGCTCACCATTAAGAAACCTGGGCTCTTCTTCATGTGTGGAAAGAATGCTTAAAGGGCCCCTCAGGAAACTCTGAAGCATTAAGCATTACTTCCAGCAGACTAGGGTCATTAGAAAATTTGGGAGACCTTGAAGTAAGAGGGGAAAATTCATCTCATAAATATTGAAGACAGAAATTGGTTGAGATAAGTGGTTTTCTATTCAGAGAATAGAATTCAGAGAAGATGACTTTAGAAAACTCTAAAAAGAAGGAAAAGGCAATAACTTTCATGGTATAGATTCACCATACAGCTATTTTCTATAGTGTCTTAGATTAACTGATCATAGAACAAGTGGGCTTTTGTGTGTTAACAACATATTTTGTACCTATATAGATAAAATGGATAAAATACACAACACATAACTATACAAGCCCATAGACTACATAAAACAGCCGTTGGGATTATTTTACTAATCATTTCCAAATGTGAGGAAGTCATTCAAAGGAATAGTAACAATATACCTAAGGAAATACATTTGTCTTTTCAAAATCAGATATAAAGTTTATTGTAAGAAAAGCTTTAAAACTTCTTAAAGTAACTTAAAGGAGAAAGCAAAGAAAAAAGTGCAGTGAAGAAATGAATTTATAGAAAAATCTCATCAGTACAATTGAATTCTTTCCAAAGCTTGGATTTTAACATTTCCAGATGGTCGAAGAGAAGATTCTCTAGTAGTTAAAAAGTCTCATAATATGAAAAAACATATATAAATGCCATTCTGTGGATAGGCTGGCTTTGTGAAAAAAAATTGAAAAAGTAATTAAAACAGTGAAAAATACATTTTCTTAGTTACATTACAGTTGGAAATACTACAAAGCTCAGCTTTCAGATACTGTGCCAGTAATTACATACTGTGAAAATAGGGCTTGCTTTTATTTATTAAACTATAAAATTATCATAACATTATTGACCCAATGTTAAAATGCATCAACATCCTATAGACAATTATAAAATTATACTCCTAAAACTATTTATCTATTTATGACCTTCTTCCTCTCTATTTCAGTCTTTGAGTTAGAAGCATACATTTATCAGATCTTTACTTTTATTTGTCTATATGTAATGGGTTAGGATTCTGGTCCCACCACTTCATGGAAATAGATGGGAAAACAGTGGAAACAGTGTCAGACTTTATTTTTGGGGGCTCCAAAATCACTGCAGGTGGTGATTGCAGCCATGAAATTAAAAGACACTTACTCCTTGGAAGAAAAGTTATGACCAACCTAGACAGCATACTCAAAAGCAGAGACATTACTTTGCCAACAAAGGTCTGTTTAGTAAAGGATATGATTTTTCCAGTGGTCATGTACAGATGCGAGAGTTGGACTGTGAAGAAAGCTGAACACCAAAGAATTGATGTTTTTTAACTGTGGTGTTGGAAAAGACTCTTGAGAGTCCCTTGGACTGCAAGGAGATCCAACCAGTCCATTCTAAAGGAGCTCAGTCCTGGTTGTTCTTTGGAAAGACTGATGCTAAAGCTGAAACTCCAATACTTTGGCCACCTCATGCGAAGAGTTGACTCATTGGAAAAGACTCTGATGCTGGGAGGGATTGGGGGCAAGAGGAGAAGGGGACGACAGAGGATGAGAAGGCTGGATGGCATCGCCAACTTAATGGACATGAGTTTGGGTGAACTTCAGGAGCTGGTGATGGACAGAGAGGTTGGTGTGCTGGAATTCACTGGGTCACAAAGAGTTGGACACAACTGAGCAACTGAACAAAACTGAATGGGTTAGGCAAAAATTTGTTTAGGTTTTTCTGTAAGCTGTTATGGAAAAATCTGAACAATATTTCTGACCAACCCAATAGGTTAAACCTACCCTATATTTTGAAAATATAAGTAGTTCTTAAAGCTAACCTTGTTATTAAATAGAATACAAAATGGTTTTTGAGCCCTATTTATGCCACCAGTCCTGAAATGAATTCTTTAACTGACACATACAAAAAAATAAAATAAACAATTTCACATTTGAGGAAATAAAAATCTTGCTAAGAAGTCTAGATGTACATATAACACAATAAGACACAGAACTGAGCATTATGAATATAACACTGAAAATAACATTGTGATTTTCTGGTCCATTTCATATTACCACTCAATAAAAAATAAAGAAAATATTATAATTATGAATGCCATGATTAAATAATGGGCATTCATCTCTACAAAACACTATCTTATAAAGCCATTAAAACTGATTTAGTATCTGTTACTATGGCTATAATGTGCTTTGAGATTTTTGAATGAAATACATTAAATCACTACCACTAATGACCATTGTTGCTGCCATTAGAATCTAGTAGCAACCATGTGAGAGTCTAATAGGAAAAGAGAACTGTAATGAATTGTAGTGACCAACAGATTATTTAAAAATCTCTCTCCATTCATCTCTTCTCCATGGTTAAAATAGAAAATAATATGAAATTGAGTGGGCTGGAATTGGCATGCGGGATGATAATCAATTTTTTAAAATCTTATGTTGAAACCTAATAACCATGAGATGGCATTTGGAGGTGAATTTTTTGGTGGGGTTGGGTTGGGAGTGATAGAGCCTTCATGAATGGGAGTAATGTCCTTATAAAAGAAACCCTGGAGAATATCCTTGTCTCTTCTTCCATAGGACACAGCAAAAGCATGAACTTCTATGAACAAGAAGCAGGCCTTCATCGGTGGTCAAATTTGCTTGAAATTTGATCTTAAACTTCCCAAAGCACAGGATTGTGAGAAATAAATGTTTATTTTTCATAAATCACCTAGTTATGATACTCTGTTATGACAGGCTGAACTAAGACAGCCCAAACTGACTAGGCAAGGTCTATTGCCTATAAAAGAAAAAATATATATATATTGTCAAGTAGAGACATAATCTGAAAACTAAAAGCATTTCTTTAAATTCAACAGGTTTAGCTCTACAGATAAACTTTCACTGAAGTGTGCTTATTTTTCCTTTTGCCATCTATCTCTGACTCTACTGGGTCTGGATTTAGGGTCTGCTTAAGAGTTTTTTCTCCCATATTTCACAGTTTATTTTCCATCTTGTTGAGTACAAGGCTTGTTGCTCCCTCATTTATGATACACAACTAACCAGGTATTTATGAATGTCAGACAGTGTGAGAATGCACCTAGACCTTAAAATCCGCACCATTAAACAACAACAGCAACAACAACAAAAAACACAACTCTAGGAGCCATGTTCATATTATATGCTATGGGAATATATCCCCCTCTCCTGGGGAACATGGAGAATATATTGTGAATGTTTATTTTGAATCTAGACAATTTGGTTTGTTCCCTTAAAATTTGCGACCCCATAGACGGCAGCCCACCAGGCTCTGCCGTCCCTGGGATTCTCCAGGCAAGAACACTGGAGTGGGTTGCCATTTCCTTCTCCAATGTATGAAAGGGAAAGGGGAAAGCGAAGTTACTCAGTCGTATCCGACTCTTTGCGACCCCATGGACTGCAGCCCACCAGGCCACTCTGTCCATGGGATTTTCCAGGCAAGAATACTGGAGTGGGGTGCCAACGCCTTCTCCGAGAATCTAGATAATATCACTTAATTCCCAGTGTAGTAGAATAAATTGTTAAAAAATGATACATTGCCCTAAAAGTACCAGAAATATTCCTATTGCCTCAATTCCCTTTTTTGTTAAAGGATGTAATGGAACAAATTTTGTTATGGAGAAACAAGAGAAATACAACTGGGAGGAGACTGTTGAAGATGTTTGCATTTGCAATATTCACATATTTCATTTTAATATTTGCTTTATCAGTCTATGAAAGCAAAGTGATATATTCTGTGCTCATGATGTGTTCTTATGCTTTATAACATCAGGGATTTACCTAAGGTTCCATGAACCAGCAAAGGTTTTATTATTTCAGGGCTTTGTCAGTTGTCTAAAGACTTTGATGAGGGCTAGAAGAAAAAGGTCTGATATCCGTATGACTATTATTTTCATATCTAGCCAGGTAAGCATCATAGCATGCCATTATATTACTAAGGGAGAGAGGTCTTGATGACACCAAAGGCAGTCAGAAATAGAATTGTCAAAATTCTTATATCCAAGAATCTTATATATAATTTTTATATCTAAGTTTACTTAATTTGCAGAGAAGGCGATGGCACCCCACTCCAGTACTCTTGCCTGGAAAATCCCATGGATGGAGGAGCCTGGTAGGCTGCGGTCCATGGGATCGTTAAGAGTCAGACACTACTGAGGGACTTCCCTTTCACTTTTCACTTTCATGCATTGGAGAAGGAAATGGCAACCCACTCCAGTGTTCTTGCCTGGAGAATCCCAGGGACAGGGGAGCCTGGTGGGCTGCTGTCTATGGGGTCGCACAGAGTCGGACACGACTGAAGTGACTTGGCAGTAGCAGCAGTAGCAGTTACTTAATTTGAAAGCCTAATCTTAGAGCTGATATATGTGAATGCATATATTTCAGAAAATCTAGGTTGCTTGGTAGATTCCACTGGAACATTCTATTTTAATTGAAAATTACTATTGGATAACATGTAGTTATCCAGATTATTTAAGTATGTAGCTGAATTTTCAGTTAAACTCCAGGAGAGAAAAAGATTTGAGCAAATGGTTTCTTTAGTCAAAAATACATTAACCCTTTCTGAAACAGTGTCAAATAGGCTTTGAAACATTAATCTCTGAATGCTGTGATGAACTAGATGAATTGGTTTTGGTAAAAATTGACAAAGCACTATGTACATTCACTGTTAAATGAATATATTTTTTCCATCTGTAATCATAAAGCTATCACTCACTCTGCCTACAAGCCTTCCAGCATTAAACTTTATGTGAAATTGGAGAGAATATGTGGTAAGATATCTCATAAGCAGGAAAATTTCAATGCTTGTGAGAGGGCAAATCTACATTTTGTACTTATGGATGTTTTAAACTGAAGGCAAAGGCCATTATGAAGATTTAAACAATTTGTAGAATCTCACAAAATATTCTACTTTGTTTTCTTTTTGGAGGTTAAGGATTAAGAAGCAATTCTACAAATATTGGGACAATCATAAACAGAGAATTACCCAGGAAACATATTTTTTAAAATATAGCTTAAGTAATCTATCCCAAGGATATCCTTGTTCACTTCATTTCCAGTTTTTAGCATTAAAGTATTTTTGTAGAATTTGTCTGATTTGACAAAAATGCATCACTGGCTCAACTGAAGCTGAGAAGTCTCAATAGTGTTCATAAATAAATGACCAACTGCTTGATTAGAAATAGTGTTCTACAGGAAAGGCTAGCATGTGGCATTAACTACATAATTTCTCAATGGGAGAAAAGAAATAAAAATAAACAGTCTCTGAATGAACCCAAAAAGGATAGAAGCAAACGATGTCAGATGACTTCTGAATGCATGGGAGATAAGAGAAATTGAATCCCACTATACGATCATTGCTAAAGTATACAAGCGAGAGAAGGAGAATGCCATAGGACAAAGATGCATCAATGAAGAAAGATGATTTGAGGCAACTACTGTTGAATTGAATTGGAAAGACTAAACCAAACAATGTCATACATCTGCCGCTTAATAAATGAAAAGTGTATGAGGAAGAGCTATGTCAGAAAGCAACTGCTGAGCAAATGTGAATCACATGAAGATAAATACTATTCAAGGGTGATTACTGAGACCAGCAGGGTGAATTAAGATGAATGATATAAACCACCAACCTTTAAATGAACTAACAACAAACCAAGATCAATGTTTCCAGATGTTAAAAATTAAAAAAATTAAAAGGGAATATCCTGAAGTGGAATTTTGAGAAGCATAATTACAAAAATCTGTATCTAGTGGCTACGATTGACAAACTACCTGATACATACACTTTATCCTTCTTCCTAACATAACTCCATTAGGTTAAATTAACTTCACTTGCAGACAGTCCTTCTGAGTCAGGTTGGGCTACAGAAATTCAAATCTTCAAGGTCAGTTCAGTCGCTCAGTCATAACCAAATCTTTGTGACCTCATGGACTGCAGCATGCCAGACTTCCCTGTCCATCACCAACTCCCAGAGTTTACTCAAACTCATGTCCATCCAGTCAGTGATGCCATCCAACCATCTCATCCTCTACCATCCCCTTCTCCTCTTGCCTTCAATCTTTCCCAGCATCAGGGGCTTTTCCATTGAGCAGTTCTTCCCATCAGGTGACCAAAGGATTGCAGTTTCAGCTTCAGAATCAGTCCTTCCAATGAATATCCAGAACTGATTTCTTTTAGGATTGACTGGTTGAATCTCCTTGCAGTCCAAGAGACTCTCAAGAGTCTTTTCCAACACCAGAATTCAACAGCATTTATTGTTTGGGTGCTTAGCTTTCTTTATAGTCCAACTCTCACATTCATACATGACTACTGGAAAAACCATAGCTTTGACTAGGCAGACTTTTATTGGCAAAGTAGTGTCTCTGCTTTTTAATATGCTGTCTAGGTTAGTCATAGATCTTCTTCCAAAGAGCAAGCATCTTTTAATTTCATGGCTGCAGTCACCATCTGCAGTGATTTGGGAGCCCAAGAAAATAGAGTCTCTCACTGTTTCCATTGTTTCCTTATCTATTTACCATGAAGTGATGGGACCAGATGCCAGGATCTTAGTTTATTGAAAGTTGAGTTTTAAATCAACTTTTTCACTCTCCTCTTTCACTTTCATCAAGAGGCTCTTTAGTTCTTCTTCACAAGAGTGGTGTCATTTGTGTATCTGAGTTGATTGATATTTCTCTCAGCAATTTTGACTCCAGCTTATGCTTCATCTAGCCAAGCATTTCACATGATGTACTCTGCAAATAAGTTAAATAAGCGGGGTGACAATATACTGCCTTGAAGTACTCCTTTCCTTATTTGGAACCAGTCTGTTGTTCCATGTCAGGTTCTAATTGTCGCTTCTTGACCTGTATATAGATTTCTCAGGAAGTAGGTCCAGTGGTTTGGTATTTCCATTTCTTTAAGAATTTTCCATAGTTCGTGTGATCCACACTAGTCAATAAAACAGAAGTAGATGTTTTTCTGGAAGTCTCTTGTTTTTTCAATGACAATGAATGTTGGCAATTTGATCTCTGGTTTCTCTGCCTTTTTAAAATCCAGCTTGAACATCTGGAAGTTCACAGTTCACGTACTGTTAAAGCCTGACTTGGAGAATTTTGAACATTACTTTGCTAGCATGTGAGATGAGTGTAAATGTGCAGTAGTTTGAACATTCATCAGCATTCACTTTCTTTGGGATGGAATGAAAACTGACCTTTTCCTGTCCTGTGGCCACTGCTGAGTTTTCCAAATTTGGTGGCATACTGAGTTCAGTACTTTCACTGCATCATCTTTTAGGATGTGAAATAGCTCAGCTGTAATTCCATCACCTCCACTAGCTTTGTTTGTAGTGATGTTTCCTAAGGCTCATTTGACTTCACATTCTAGGATGTCTGACTCTAGGTGAGTGATCACACCATTGTGATTATCTGGGTCATGAAGATCTTTTTTGTATTGTTCTTCTGTGTATTCTTGCAATATCTTCTTAATATCTTCTGCTTCTGTTAGGTCCATGCCATTTCTGTCCTTTATGGTGCCCATCTTTGCATGAAATGTTCCCTTGGTATCTCTAATTTTCTTGAAGAGCTCTCTTGTCTTTCTCATTCTATTATTTCCCTCTATTTCTTTGCATTGATCACTATTTCTTAACTCTCCTTCTTTTCTTTGGAATCCTGCATTCAAATGGTATATATTTCCTTTTCTCCTTTGCCTCTAGCTTCTCTTCTTTTTTTCAGCTATTTGTAAGGCCTCCTCAGACAACCATTTTGCCTTTTTGCATTTCTTTTTCTTGGGAATAGTCTTGATCATTGCTGTTTGTTCAATGTCGCGAACCTCCATCCACAGTCAGTGGGCAACAGAAACTAGTATTTTCAAAGAGACCTATAATATGTGCTGAATTAATATCTTCTGTTCATATAGGACTTCTCTGGTAGCTCAACTGGTAAAGAATCCACATACAATGAGAAAGACCCCAGTTTAATTCCTGGGTCAGGAAGATTGCCTGGAGAAGGGAGCACTAGAATATTCTTGGGCTTCCCTGGAGCCTCAGATGGTAAAGAATCCAGATGCATGCAATGTGGGAGACTTGGGTTCTATCCCTGGGTTGGGAAGATCTTCTGGAGAAGGGAACCACTACCCACTCCAGTATTCTGGCCTGGAGAATTCCATGGATTATAGAGTCCATAGAGCTGCAAAGAGCTGAACACAACTGAGCAACTTTTACTTTCACTGGAGAAGGGCATGGCAATCCACTCCAGTATTCTTGCCTGGAGAAACCCAATGGACAGAGGAGCCTGGTGGGCTATAGTCCATGGGGTCACAAAGAGTCAGATAAGACTGAAGGTACTGAGCACAGGACAGCACATGGGTTTAGGGAGAACAGATGAGCCTTTAGTATAGGAGAAGTGAAAAAGCAAGGGAAACAAGAAATGAAATGAGTTTGCATATGTAAGCAAGTGCTAAGGTATGGAATACTTTGTGGATGACATTGAAGATTCTTGTTTTGGTCTTCAATTAAATAGCGTATTTTCTAAGTGTAAAACAAAACAATACTAAACTAAAGTAAACTAACATCATCTCTGACTGAGGTGTAGAGAATAGACTGATAAGGTGCAAAGTTGACCTGATTAAACTATATAGGAAATCAGTACTTTAAATCTAGGGACTTCCCTAGTGGTTCAGATGGTAAAGTGTCTGCCTACAATGTGAGAGACTTGAGTTTGATCCCTGGGTCAGGAAGAGCCTCTGGAGAAGTAAATGGCAACCCACTCCAGTACTCTTGCCTGGAAAATTCTGTGGACAGAGGAACCTGGTAGTCTACAATCCAACGTTACTAGAGAATCCCATGGACGGAGGAGCCTGGTGGGCCACAGTCCATGGGGTCTCAAAGAGTCAGACATGACTGACCAACTATACTTTCACTTTCACTTTAAATCTAGTAAGAGATGGTAGTACCATGGCTTAGAGTGGAAACAGTGGCAAGAGAGGGATGCAGGTTAAATATATGTCATATTTAGAAAGTTAAAGCTCCAAGGTTTGGTGTTCAGTTGGCTATGGGAGATGAGGTACCAAAGACTGATCAAGGCAATATCTTTGTGTCTGATTTGCTTAACTGAATATTCCACTGCTGTAAGGAATCAATAAAAAAAAACCAGGTTTATAAACAAGATCAAGAAATAAGATATGTGATTGTTAGTGGTGGTGATTTAGTTGCTAAGTTGTGTCTGACACTTGCTACTCCATGGACTGTAGCCATCTAGGCCCCTCTGTCCATGGGATTTTCCAGGCAAGAGTACTGAAGTGGCTTGCCATTTCCTTCTCCGGGGGATCTTTCCAACCCAGGAATTGAACCCAGGTCTCCTGCATTGCAGGAAGATTCTTTACCGACTGAGATGTGATTGTCACATATGCCTTTAAAACCTACAAGAGGAGATTTTAAGTTAAGGATGAGGGAATTATCAGTATGAAGCTCAGAAGAGAGTTTTAGCCTAGAGAGATAAATTTGGGAGTTGTGTACAAGCCGAAATAAAAATTCAAAATTCAACTCTACTATTACTGAGAAAGAGTGGACAAATAAGGCAAATTAATGCTCTTCCAAATCTACTTTCTCCATATTCCTGAGCATATTGTCATACAGCTTGTGATTACACTTTACAGACCCTCTTCTATCTGAATATAGCCATGTGAGTAAATCTTCATCAACAGAATGTTACAGAATTGATGGAGCCAACTTCTAGGTTTTTCTCACAATACTATTTTTTCATAATTTTCTCATAATACTTGCCCTGAACTTGTTTATTCTTCTCATTCAAAATGGCTGGATCTAGAAACAATAAGAACTAGAACAGACCCACTTGTCCCTGGATAACTTTCATGTGTCATAGTCTGCCCTCATGCCAGATACTGCCCACCATTCTAGAAAAATAAACTTTTATCCTGTTGGAGCCACTCCATTTTTAGGTTTTTTCACCACTGCAGTTTAGAGTTTACCTAAATTTTCAAAAGCTCACCTATAATATAATGAACCTATAGAGAAATTTACAGGTGATGTGCAAAATTCAAATACATTTTTTAGTTTATGGCATCATGCCATAATGATAAATAATTGTTTATATTCATATAAATCCTGCAAGCTAAGATTCATTCATTATTCCTATTACATAGGCAGGGAAATTAAAGTGCTCTAATAAATTCATTAATTCACTGAGATGTCCAGGATTCCAACACAAGCTCAAGATCAAAGATCTCATTGTTTCTAAGACTTCATGTTACAGGTTTATATCTCTTAATTGTTTCATTACCTTGAGTATCAGCATGAGGTCTTTTACTTCTTATTTTCCAGAGTGCCTAACACAAGCCCTCACACATGGTTGGAACTCATTAAATATTCATTTATTTCCTTAGAATACAGGCCTTAACAGTCTAACTAGAGAATTCACTTCCTTCCATAAAATTTAGTAGTGAAAATGAGCCTGAAGAGACTTAATTTCATTTCAGAGAATCTATATCCAACACCACATCACTATATATTATAATCATGGCTTATTTGCAAAAGGAAGGCGCTGTTCTAATGGGTTTGAACTCTCGGCTTTTTTCATTTTGTTCAGGCGTGTAAATCAGCATGCAAGTAAACAAACAACTTCCAATAACCCGTAGAGTTGTGCTCTTTGATTATTTGTTTTTATTTTAACTAGCCCGCTTCATTCTCAGGAAACACATAAGCACTGAAATCAGCATTTCTCGAAACCACTCACTCAGCAGAAATAATTAAATAAATGCTCCTCACCTCCAAATAATAGCTATTTACATGATTAAATCATTTATATACTTATTATTAATGTCCGACCACTGTGTCAACTGGAAACATTATGATTCCATGTGAAAGAACTGAAAACCTCTATGTATTCGATTCTGTGTATTTACCTATCTTGACACCTCTTTCTTTCATTAGTATTCATGCAGCCTTGCAAATGGAGAAATAAGGTAATGAAAACTTAGCTTGAACCCAGATCTGTATTCACATGGGCAGGCATGGACGAGGAAGTTCATTCTGGCTGAACCCATGAGCTCTCTGATTTGTTTCCTTATTAATATTTTCCTTGTAATCATTAATATACTTTTATTGCATCCTGGGAACAGTGTGGGAGTTAAATATGATCGTTAAATAAATTGAGGCATGTGGTTCAGCTTCCCTGCTACTGTACAGATGGCAGGAGAAAACACAGAAATAGATGTATAAATTACACATGTGCAGTCATACCTACTTATTTCTGCCAATATCATGACTTATCAACAGTTCACAGTTGGATATGCAGGGGACTTTCTTCAATAACGTACAGTGAATTAGCATATCCTTTACTCCCAGTTACTAAGAAAGCTAACAAAAATGTGTCCAGTTAACAATACATGGAGGAAACATGATTGCTCATATTGTTTGAACACCAAAGGAGGCTGCCTCTGATATTAAAATTTCATTTCTCCATTCATATAAATGAAGTTGGTTTTCCCAATTACACAAAGGGTGTCACATTCTGCTTGATTAATAACATGAGGTGTATAAAAGAACTAAATATATTGTTTCAAAGAATACTTATAATCAATTGGTGTCTTTCAAATTTGAGTTGTAGTATGATACTGTGTTTGTGTTAAATAAGCATCAATGTTTTACCCTCTTAGACTAAAAATAAGTTTCAAATCATACATAAAAACTACTCTAATAACAACGGTCACCAACCAACTTAAACCTAGTTTAGCTTAATAATGAGAACAAGGCTTTATTGTGTTTATTCTACAGTTTCTAAGTTTATTCTACAGTTCATTCCTTTTCTGCATCCCTCTTATCTTATCTTGTGATAAGATTCCAGGAAGCAAGAGATTATAGGTTTAATTCCAGCAAGCCACCTCTAAAATCCATGAATTTAATAAAATAAAGCATGATATTCAAGACCTACTTAAATCCAGGGAAAATCATCAGTTTGAAAACAGTAAAATAAACAAAATAATAAGAATTAACATTATTGAGCACTTTTATGTCAAGTACTCCTTGTTGTAATTTACATGTACTTAGATTTGCTCATTTGATCTCTCAATTGTCAGAAGGGGTAAGTATAAAGCACATGCCCTTTTCACAGTGATGAAATCAAGGCACTGCAAGGTTTGCTGATTTTTCCAGAGCTTAAAAGTGGTGGAACCTTAATTCAGACCCAAATATTCTGATTCTGGGATTTGTGTTCTCATTCACTCTTACATTGTCTTTCTAGATAGTCTACATCTTAACTTGTGACTTCAGTGATGGTTACCATCCTCAAATATAAAAAGAACATATGCCCATAGTTATTCATAATCTATTATAAATTTCAATTGTTGTGCAGATAATCATTGAGAATACTAGTAACTGCACAAAAGAGAGGCTGTGAGAGCAAGAATGAGATTCAGGAATGCATATTTCAGTATGCACTGGATTTAGTGAATACAGGTAGAAAACTATTTGGTGAGAGCATTAAAGGGTAAGTAAAGTGTATTTGAAGGAAAACATTTTCAATTAAAGGCATTTTGGATTTGTGAAATTTTGATGGCCGAAGAGGAGGTGTTGCCTCCTATTGATAGGGGCAATGATAACAATGCAATCCACAAAATGCACGAAAAGTCTCATGATGGCCTTTCAAAAACTATGAAAGTGGGAGAGAAGGTGGAAGAAAAAGAATGAAAGTTAGGGAAAATATAGAATAAATGCAAAACCGATTTGTTATTATTTAGCAAAGAAAATATTTACACCTCATTGTGCTGGCTTGACCTAAATGCAGGTGTATTAGTAAAAACTTTCAAATATTCACATACTTAATAAAAGTAGTCACAGAGTAACTGACACTGGGAATGTTAAGAGACAGGTAATTTTACAGCCTATTATTTTATGGTATATTTCCACTTTTGCTTTAAATGAAATATTTGTAAGAGTTTATAGGGAAAGTCACATAAAATAAAAAAAGAACAAAAACACTAACTTTAGAATTAGACCATCTGGAAATAAAATTCCAACTGGAATAATTACTAGCTGTGTAATTTTTGCAAGCTATTTAAAATATTTCTAATTTCAGTTCCTTTTATATAAAATGGTAATACTCTGTATACCCTGGTAGTATTGTTAGAATTCTCTGAGATAAAGTATGTGGAAGGAAAAAAATAAAAGTCTTTTCCAGACTGATGATGTTTAATAAATATCCTTTTGAGCAAAATCCAAACTAAATAACTACTTGTAAAGGATGTGGAGCTTCAGTTGCCTAGGTGGCTGTTTCCATTTATCTTTTGTTGAGAAGCCTTTCATATTGCAGCTCTAGGGTCTGCTGTGAAGCTCTGATGCACTGTATTCGCTCAGTCCTCTTGACTGAGGGACTCTGCAGTGTCAGAATACTGCTCCCTTCATGCCTTTTCATTCTTACAATTCTGGATTCACACTAACATAGGAATATCATCGGGTTGCTCTTTTCTTTCCTACTCTCCCTTGTTGGAAAATTAGTTTCAACTTTCACTTTTTATTCAAAATTTTAAATCAGATTGCATGATTCTGTATTGCTCTGTACCAGGCCATCAGTAGGGCTGCTATCCAAAGTCTAAATGAAGATTGAACAGTTAAACAAACGTTATTGAAAGCTTCACATTTAAAACCACTCAGGAACACAGCAGCAGAAATGTTCTGGCTATATGGCATAAAAGAAAAACAAAAACAATGTTGGAATACAAGTATAAAAGCAAAACTGTAAGATCCATATCCCCCTTTATAATAAACTATGTACAAACAAAAACAAAAGAGAATAGTGACTGGAAAAAAGTTTTTTTTAAAGGAAAACAGAAATAAAAGAAAATTTGAAACTGCTTAATAGCAAATGGGGTTTTAGAAATGGTACTCTTTTAGTGTGCATTCCTTGCCAAACTTCAAAAGCACAGCATACTTTTTTATGTTTTTGAAGTTTGATCAATAATTCCGGAGTGGCCAGAATGTGAACACAAGCAAAACTGCCACTTGTTGTTGATTAAAACAAACAACAAACAAAAAAGTGTAGGACTTAAAGATATATACCTTTAAAGTAGTTAGGAAAATTTTTATAATTGAAGAATTTTATAGAGGTCCTCTTGGCCCCACTCTACTGAAGTGAAAGACAAAAGCAATTAAATAGAACACCTTGTACTATAGTCACAGAGGCCAAGGATACAATTTTAAATTATTAAAACAAAGAACATAGGGATTACAATAACACTTGGCTAACAGTCCTGATGAACTACAGATGAGTCGTACTTTCCACCAAATTCCTTTGGAGGTTCTAGAAAAGGTGACCACAGAAGCATCATGGAAATATAGATATGACAGTCTAACTATAAGTAATTCCCAGAAAGAACTCAGGCCTATGAAATTTAATAGAAAAATATCAAAGATGAGTCCTCTGAAAATATATCTAGAAGCAGAAGAACTTTTACCATTTGAAAGTTGCAGGGAAGTCTTTTGAATCTGGCTCGTTTACATAATATATTGGCTCATTTACACAATGCATATTGAGAAACTACTATGTGCCAGGCACCTCCTGCTGCTACTGCTGCTGCTGCTAAGTCACTTCAGCCGTGTCCAACTCTGTGCGACCCCATAGACGGCAGCCCACTAGGCTCCCCCGTCCCTGGGATTCTCCAGGCAAGAACACTGGAGTGGGTTGCCATTTCCTTCTCCTAGGCACTGGAATAAAACAGGTGATGGCCTTTTCTGAGAGAACTTGCATTCTCATGAAGGATGGTAGGAAATAAATAGACTGATATTGTGTCAATGCCTTGAGGAAACATAGGAGCAGATAGAGCAGTTCCAGTGAAAGCATTTAATCCCCTAAATATTGCTCCAGACCTCATTTTATTCTGTGGTCACTAATTCTTAACTTGGAAAGTTTTAGTGTTTGTCCATGTAACATGTTTCCCATTTTCACTGCATTGCTCTCCAGAGCCTGATTTGCAGAGATTCTCTGTTTCCTTTGTTTATCAAATACCATTCTTGTTTGAAATTATTCTTTATCCCCTATATATACTAGTAAAAACTTCATGCCCTCTAACACTCCTATCCAGTCAGCAAGTGTAACTGTTTCTTTAATAGAGAGTGGAGGAAAGAAGGAACTGAAGAAGAGGGAGATTACAGGTTCCATTTATTTTCTGAAACACAAAGAAAGCTGATTTTTTTCTTTTTTTGCTGTTGCTGTTAGTTATAGAAGTTCCCTTCTTTTTAAATTGTAGCTTTTTTTTTTTACAATGTTGTGTTAATTTCTGCTGTAAAGTAAGGTGATTCAATTACACACATATACATTCTTTTTTCATTTTAGTTTATCATAGGACAATGAACATAGTTTCCTGTGCTATACAGTAGGACCTTGTTGTTTATCCAGTCTATATATACTAGCTTATATCTGTTTACTCCAATCTCCTACTCTATATAAAGTGAGTTGGTTTTCACTGTCTTTTTAGGTTTCAATACAAAATTTTAAAAATGCAAAAAAATGTATTATTAATAATCAGAAAATTATAATATTTGAATAATTATTTAAAATTTCATGTGTATTTTACACATATCTGCTCTTATTTGCAAAAATAATACAAAGGACAAACAGTGGGTGAGTTCTTCTTTTAGTTTTCTTAGCAAATAACATTTATAAAATAGTTTAAATGAAAAATAAAAACCATGGGAAAATTTAAGGCCATGTAATTGATATGACAGAAACAACTACTGTATAAATACATGATACAATACTAGCACTTGATAATAGTAAAATATACAAAGTAAAACAACAGAATTTCATTTTAGAGCTTAAGTGGTCAAAATATATCCTCTAATTTATAACGTGATTCTTTCTATTTGTAACAATTATAAAAACACATACTGTTGCTAGGAAGTGCAGTTTAATACAACATTTCAGGAAAGCAAAATCACTCAAAGTTTACTCCTTCAATACTATAATTATATTTTTTATTTTTTCCAAAATAAATATATTTAAAAGAAAAATTAAAAGCAATTAAATATATAAAAATACTTGTCATTCTATTTGTAAAAATAAACAGATATACAGCTTAAATATTTAACAACAAAATAATTGGCAAAAAAATTTCATGATGTTTCTATTCATGTAATAAGTGTAGCTATTAAAATAACTATTGAGATTACACACTGATATGGAAATATTTATAATAAATTAATGGCCAAAATTTACTATATGTATGTATGTCTGCATATATATGTAGATGATAGCTTAAGGTGAATCGTGCTGGATTTGTGATCTCCAAAGAAGATTTAGCTTAGGACCAGGGACCAGGCTTGATCATTCAAGAGTTTTTGTGTAGCAGAGTTTTATTAAAGTAAGAAAGTGAAATCGCTCAGTCGTGTCCAACTCTTTGCGACCCCATGGATTGTAGCCTACCAGGCTCCTCAGTCCATGGAATTTCCAGGCAAGAGTACTGGAGTGGGTTGTCATTTCCTTCTCCAGGGGATCTTCCCAACCCAGGGATCGAACCTGGGTCTCCCACACTGCAGGCAGATGCTTTACCATCTGAGCCACCAGAAAAGTGACAGAGAAAGCTTCTGACATAGACATCAGAAGGGGGACAAGAATACCCCTCTTGCTAGCCTAAGCAAGACAGCTATATATTTTTAAATTAGTTATTATAATAAATCAGAAGAATGTCTCAAGGTTGAAAAGATCTTACTAGACCCACTCCCATAATTTACATTTTAAGAAAACAGGATTAGCCAGAAGGTTTTCAGGAAGGAAAAACTGTCCTCAAGCAGGATAGATTGCTCTTCTATAATCCTTAGTGCAGAGCTTGAACTCAGTTGTTTGTTGTGTAAGCATCAGTTCTTGGCTTAAGGGACCCTGGACTTCTCATCAACCTACCTAGGAATTCACTCTCTCAAACATATATACACACACACACACATAAACTTTAGTTGAACACAATGCATAAAAACAAAAGGATTAAAGAATAAAACATGAAAATAATTTGACTTCTG
This sequence comes from Neotragus moschatus, assembly GCA_006410615.1. Lineage (NCBI taxonomy): Eukaryota > Metazoa > Chordata > Mammalia > Artiodactyla > Bovidae > Neotragus > Neotragus moschatus. The sequence continues at coordinate 84,456 of SJYA01002701.1, forward strand.
TCATGTGAATGTATCCTCCTCCAGAACAAAGATTTGGAGTGACAGACATTAAAGCCCCCCTTGGCGTGTCACAGCTCTCAGGTCTTAGACAGACCGTGTTATAGCTAACAGGTCTCGAAAGGATCGTGTTATAGCTCTTAGACAAATCAGTGTTACAGCTCAGTGCTACAGCTCTATTTTGTTTAGATAATAGCAGGAAAATCCATCTTCGAGATGTGAGGGTATGCCGAGCCAAAGATGCAAAGAGAAGAGTGCCCCAGTGCATGGGAGAGAGAGACAAAGAGAGCCCTTTGACTTCTCTTTTTATGTTTTTTTTTCCCCCCTGGGCCTGCTCTATGCAAATTGGGCTTAGCAGGCATACTGTTCTTCCTAAAGTCCTCACTCCGGTCCTCCGACCTTCCTTTGACCTTCCTTTGTTCTATTTTCGTGGGCTTTTCCCTTCCTTGTCTTTTAGCCACCGCCATTTGGGACTCTGTTTTCTATTCTAACTACCTAACAACTTCCAAGAATAGTAGAATTATGGGTGACTTTCATTCAATTATTGCCTGTTATTCCTGTTACTGTTTCCTTATAATGTTGGTATAATTGTACTTAATTAAAATGATAAAACATTGTCAATTTGTTCTAGCTTCAGAGCCTTTGCTTACTACTTTCTCTCTTTGAATCTTTATCTTCCAGATATCCACATGGATTTCTTGTTTGTTGGTTGGTTTGTGTATTTTTCAGATCTTTATTCAAATGTAATCTTCTTAGTGGATACTACCCTGGCTAACTTGTTTATAATTATAAATCTTGCTACTTGCCAACTGTTCTTACTTTCACTTTCCTTTCTAAAGTTTCTCCTTAACATTTATCACTATATAACTATTATCTCTTTCATTTGTTTGCTGCTGCTGCTGCTGCTGCTAAGTCGCTTCAGTTGTGTCCGTATCTATGTGACTCCATAGGCGGCAGCCCACCAGGCTCCTCTGTCCCTGGGATTCTCCAGGCAAGGACACTAGAGTGGGTTGCCATTTCCTTCTCCATTTCATTTATTTACTAGGTTCCTTTTCTATCTTCCACACAGGAATTTAAGATCCTGAAAGATGATACTGTAAAAGTGCTGCACTCAATATGCCAGCAAATTTGGAAAACTCAGCAGTGGCCACAGGACTGGGAAAGGTCAGTTTTTATTCCAATCCCAAGGAAAGGCAATGCCAAAGAATGCTCAAACTACCACACAACTGCACTCATCTCACATGCTAGTAAAGTAATGCTCAAAATTCTCCAAGCCAAGCTTCAGCAATACATGAACCATGAACTTCCAGATGTTCAAGCTGGTTTTAGAAAAGGCAGAGGAATGAGAGATCAAATTGCCAACATTTACTGGATCATGGAAAAAGCAAGAGAGTTCCAAAAAAACATCTATTTCTGCTTTATTGACTATGCCAAAGCCTTTGACTGTGTGGATCACAATAAACTGTGGAAAATTCTGAAAGAGATGGGAATACCAGACCACCTGACCTGCCTCGATGAGAAATCTATATGCAGGTCAGGAAGCAACAGTTAGAAGTGGACATGGAACAACAGACTGGTTCCAAATAGGAAAAGGAGTACATCAAGGCTGCATATCGTCACCCTGCTTATTTAACTTATATGCAGAGTACATCATGAGAAACGCTGAGCTGGAAGAATACAAGCTGGAATTAAGATTGCTGGGAGTAATATCAATAGCCTCATATATGCAGATGACACCACCCTTATGGTAGAAAGTGAAGAGGAACTAAAGAGCCTCTTGATGAAAGTGAAAGAGGAGAGTGAAAAAGTTGGCTTAAGGCTCAACATTCAGAAAACGAAGATCATGGCATCCAGTCCCATCACTTCATGGTAAATAGATGGGGAAACAGTGTCAGACTTTATTTTTCNTATATGCAGGTCAGGAAGCAACAGTTAGAAGTGGACATGGAACAACAGACTGGTTCCAAATAGGAAAAGGAGTACATCAAGGCTGCATATCGTCACCCTGCTTATTTAACTTATATGCAGAGTACATCATGAGAAACGCTGAGCTGGAAGAATACAAGCTGGAATTAAGATTGCTGGGAGTAATATCAATAGCCTCATATATGCAGATGACACCACCCTTATGGTAGAAAGTGAAGAGGAACTAAAGAGCCTCTTGATGAAAGTGAAAGAGGAGAGTGAAAAAGTTGGCTTAAGGCTCAACATTCAGAAAACGAAGATCATGGCATCCAGTCCCATCACTTCATGGTAAATAGATGGGGAAACAGTGTCAGACTTTATTTTTCTGGGCTCCAAAATCACTGCAGATGGTGACTGTAGCCATGAAATTAAAAGACACTTACTCCTTGGAAGAAAAGTTATGACCAACCTAGATAGCGTATTCAAAAGCAGAGATATTACTTTGCCGACTCAGGTCCATCTAGTCAAGGCTATGGTTTTTCCAGTAGTTATGTATGGATGTGAGAGTTGGACTGTGAAGAAGGCTGAGCACCAAAGAATTGATGCGTTTGAACTGTGGTGTTGGAGAAGACTCTTGAGAGTCCATTGGACTGCAAGGGCATCCAGCCAGTCCATTCTGAAGATCAGCCCTGAGATTTCTTTGGAAGGAGTGATGCTAAAGCTGAAGCTCCAGTACTTTGGCCACCTCATGCGAAGAGTTGACTCCTTGGAAAAGACTCTGATGCTGGGAGGTATTGGGGGCAGGAGGAGAAGGGGACGACAGAGGATGAGATGGCTGGATGGCATCACTGACTGGATGGGCGTGAATATGAGTGAACTCCGGGAGTTGGTGATGGACAGGGAGGCTTGGCGTGCTGTGATTCATGGGTTGCAAAGAATCGGACATGACTGAGCGACTGAACTGAACTGATGTACGTTCAGTCACTCAGTCATATCTGACTCTCTGTGGTCCCATGGACTGTAGCCCACCAGGCTTCTCTGTCTAGGGGATTTTCCAGGCAAGGATACTGGAGTGGGTTGCCATTTCCTTCTCCAGTGGATCTTCCTGACCCAAGGACTGATCCCGCTGCTTTTGTATCTCCTGCATTGTCAGGTGATCTTTTACCACTACTGTCATCTAGGAAGCCCCATAAGATAAAGTACATATTTCTTAACCAAAAGAAAAGAAAAAGAAACAGAGCTCTTTGTGATGTGTTCTCAATATACTCCTCCAACTACATCTATCCCTAAAATCTTTCTACCTCCCTCCCCTCAGTATTGTAAGTTTCCATGTTACTCTCTCCTTACATCTCACTCTCTCCTAAAACCTTTCTGACAGCTTCCACTCTGGTCACATATTGTTGAAAAACTTAAAAAAAATAATATAGATTGAATGCAGAAATAGATAGATGGATAGATACTTGATAGAACTAAGATGTTAATGGTTGAATCTACTTTGCAAATATGCATTTGCTGTATTTTTTTCCATCAGCTTTGTAAATTACTATTTTTTTCTTATAAAATGCTTGGGAAAATCCCATCAAACAAGTAAATGTCATATGAGGGATTTATTTTATTGAGACTGATTTGAACAAATGAACTATAATGATACTGTTTTAGATAAACCAGGGAAATATAAACACTGCTGCAATTTTAGCTGATATTATGCAAATAGTGCTATTAACTTTTTAAAGCATGATAATTTAGTAGGTATTGTGTTTTTTTTAAAGGACTAATATTTTAGACGATATTGAAATTTTTTAATAGGCGAAATGCTTTTGTGTCTAGGCTTTTTATGAAATAAGGAAGTGAAGGTTGAGGGAAGAATAGAGGTAAAAAATAAACCAAGAGTTTGCCACACATAGATAACTGATAAAATTGGATGGTGGGTACATTGGAGTTTAGCATAGTATTTTGTGTTCATTTGAAACTTTCCACAGTGGAAGTTTGAACAGCGCTTCTCACATCTCTCTCATTTATCATATCATATGGAATCATATTTAAGTTTACCTCTTTTACTTAATTTTACCTTTTTTGTTGGACCACAAGTACAACAAATATTATATCTATAGTTCATAGCATAGTGCCTAGAACTATGAAGTAGGTATTCAATACTTGTCAGTTATTGAATTTGAAATATCCAGAGTAATATAGTATACAAATATTAGTTAAATTTGTAGTAGAACTATTTTTAAATTTCCATTATTCTTTCATTAAATAAAACAGATGAAAGTCAATTTTGCTAAGTAAGACCATCTGGCTATTTATAATCCTTAGGATTATATGTGAGTGTAAATAATATGTTAAGGACAACTATATAATGTTCTTAACTTTTAGTTCACTGTTTTTTCTAATCATTCTTTCACTTCATAACCACTGTTTTAGCTTTCACAACATATCCTTAGTAATAATCAAACAACTGTCTATTTTTCTTGATATAATTAGTTTTTCATGTTTTGCTTTTCTTCCCACCTGCTAGGTAAGTGGTTATGTATTGTTAAGTTGCATTGGGGAAGTCAGAGGTAAGACTTTTTTTACCTGTGTTCTTATTTTTTACCTCTATTCTTCCCTCAACCTTTGCTTCCCTATTTCATAAAAAATCTTAGACACAATAGCAGTTCACCCACTAAAAAATTTCAATATTGTCTAAAAACACAATACCTATTAAATTATCATGCTTTAAAAAGCTTCCTCAAAAGCTACAAAGGTATAGCTATCCCTCTCCTTCCTAGATCTCAAGCAAGTGGCAAAGCTCATAGGAAAAATAATTTTGTTGACTCTCAGAACACTGGCTTCATGATAGAAAGTTGCTGCAATAGGCACACATTAAATGGTATGTTTTTATTATTCATCTGACTCTTTATACTCTCTGACTTTTGATATACCTTCTGCCCAGTACATACCTGAGGTTGGAAAGAATCCATACTTAAGTAGCTCTAGGGAAGCAAATTGTGCAACCAGGTCACCTCTAATGCTACTGCACAAGCAAATTACATTAGTAAGCCATGAACTATCTGATGTGCACAGTTGCTTGACAGAAGAGAATGATTTTTTCCAGAAACAACGACAGTGTATAAACATTTCTTTAAGCCTGTATGGTTAGAATGGAAAATTCTAATATTAATGATTTTGGAAAAAAAGAAAGTTGTTTAAATCTCTAGTGTAACAAATTTACAACATATAATATTTCCTGCAAAGTATGTTATTTCACTTTTAATTACACATTTTATCATTTGCCTCAGATGTGCAATTTCCCAAGACATATAACGTAAGTCCCTCAAAGTATATCAAGAATTAACTTCATAGTGCCACAAACTAGAAATCATCAAACCAGATGATTAATGAAAAGCAAGTAGTGAAAGTCAACAGAAAACTTTTATGACCTTCCTTATATTCAGAGGAAATGAGTTCTACTCTGAAGAACTTTATAAATCTCTAGTGAACAAACAATTGAGACTTTCAGTTGATTGCTGGTACATTTTATATACTTAAGGAGTGAAATATGTTGTCCATTTTCTCAACTGAGCAATTCATATAAATGCTCCTTTTACTATCCCTCCTCTAAAAAAAACCCAGAAAGATGAAATATTTATTTTTAGTAAATTACAATTGTGAAAAAACTGTCCTAAAAAATATAAACTGTTCATCTACATCTTTAAATAACAATATTTAATATCCAGAGTACATATACTCATTCTCAGAATTTTTCTTTTGCTAAAAATAGAGCTAATAATGTATATATCCACAAAAATTGTAAAATATATTTCATTATCTGGCTCTTGTCAAATGATCAAATGTTTGTGGTTAAGCAGGAAAATACCAATATGGGCGGTTAAATTTTTATTTGTAATCAATGTTTGTTACTTTATTAATACTACTGTTTTAATACCGCTGCTGCTGCTGCTAAGTCATTTCAGTCATGTCCGACTCCGGGCGACCCCATAGACAGCATAGATACACTTGTACATATATGTACAATGACATGAATTTTTGTACTTAGGTCAAATGCAATTTAAAGAAAATCATTTTTCTTACAAAGCAAAAACAATTTCATATTTATTAGATTAAATACAACAAGCAAGCACATATAGGCAATCAGAATGGAAGGAAGAAATTTATTACTGCTATTCAGGAGAAGGAAAAAATACCATGCATTGAACTTCATGTGTTCAAACAAGAGAAGCTCTTGATGATTGGGTTGACAAACTTAGAATATGATTATGTTAGCTTTGAAGTTGCATTTATTACGTAAGCAGAATATCTGAATTTGTTTGGAATAATCTATTACTCCATAGATTATTTATTTGCCAACTTTCAGAGAGTTTGAAACCAATGATAAAAGCTGTTTGTAGATGGACACTAATTTATCTATTAGTTTATCAGCACAAAGAATTCACACAAATGAGATTGTAGTGTCTCAACCTTGAAATCTATGAGTGCATATAGGATATTGTGATAACTAAAGTAAGTTTCTCATTTGTAACCTTCTGTGACACTGGGTTGAGCAAATTTCAAACTTATTTAAGGAGAGTTTAAGAGGTACAAGTCCAGCTTGTCACTTTCCTGTCAATATTTAAGGCTGAGATTAAGGGTTCAACTTTCTTTTGAAGTAAGAGAAGGCCACAAGTTTAGATCACATTTGTAGAAAAGCAAAATCAGAAAATTAAAAAAAAAAAAGGAAAGTGGCATTACAGAACATAAAAATGAACAGTATTTCTTTCTAAAATATAAAAAGTAATAAAAATTATGCACATTTTATTTTTTAAATTCCAATATAGTTGTTTTACAATATACTAGTTTCAAGTGTACAATGAAGTGATTCATTATTTTTATAGATTATACTCCACCTAAGGTTATTATAAAATAATGGCTATATTTCCAAGTCTTGTACAATATATCCTTGTTGCTTATTTATTTTATACATAATAGTTTGTGACTCTTAATTTCATACCCTATCCCACCCCCTCTTTCTTCCCTCTCCCCACTGGTTCAGTTCAGTTCAGTCGCTCAGTCGTGTTTGACTCTTTTCAACCCCATGAATCGCAGCACGCCAGGCCTCTCTGTCTATCACCAACTCCCGGAGTTCACTCAGATTCACGTCCATCGAGTCAGTGATGCCATCCAGCCATCTCATCCTCTGTCATCCCCTTCTCCTCCTGCCCCCAATCCCTCCCAGCATTAGGGTCTTTTCCACCGAGTCAACTCTTCACATGAGGTGGCCAAAGTATTGGAGCTTCAGCTTTAGCATTTTTCCTTCCAAAGAAATCCCAGGGCTGATCTCCTTCAGAATGGACTGGTTGGATGTCCTTGCAGTCCAAGGAACTCTCAAGAGTTTTCTCCAACACCACAGTTCAAACGCAGCAATTTTTCGGCGCTTAGCCTTCTTCACAGTCCAACTCTCACATCCATACATGACTACTGGAAAAACCATAGCCTCGACTAGACAGACCTTAGTCAGCAAAGTAATGTCTCTGCTTTTGAATATGCTATCTAAGTTGGTCATAACTTTTCTTCCAAGGAGTAAGTGCTAAGTTATTCTCTGTATCTATAAGTCTGTTTCTCTTCATTATATACCTTTATTTGTTTTATTTCTTAGATTTCACATATAAATGAAAACATAGTGTATGTGTCTTTCTCTACCTTATTTCATTAAGCATAATACTCTCTAGATCCATCCACATTGCACTTAGTACACTTCATCCTTTTTTATGACTGAGTAATATTCCACCAGGGCTTCACTGGTGGTCAGATGGTAAAGAATTTGCTTGTAATGCGGGAAACTCAGGTTCAGTCAGGGTTGAGAAGATTCCCTGGAGAAAGAAATGGTTACCCACTCCAGTATCCTTGCCTGAAGAATTTCATGAACAGAGGAGCCTGGTGAGCTATAGTCCAAGTGGTCACAAAGAATTGGACATGACTGAGAAGGGAAGCAAAAAGCAAAGGAGAGCAGGAAAGATAAACCCATTTGAATGCAGAGTTCCAAAGAATAGCAAGGAGAGATAAGAAAGCCTTCCTCAGTGAACAATCAGAAGAAATAGAGGAAAACAATAGAATGGGAAAGTCTAGTGATCTCTTCAAGAAAATTAGAGATACAAAGGGAACATTTCATGCAAAGATGGGCTCAATAAAGGACAGAAATGGTATGGACCTAACAGAAGCAGAAGCTATTAAGAAGAGGTGGCAAGAATACACAGAAGAACTATACAGAAAACATCTTCACGACCCCAATAATCACAATGGTGTGATCACTCACCTGGAGCCAGACATCCTGGAATGTGAAGTCAAGTGGGCCTTAGGAAGCGTCACTACAAATAAAGCCAGTGGAGGTGATGGAATTCCAGTTGAGCTATTTCAAATCCTGAAAGATGATGCTATGAAAGTGAGGCACTCAATATGCTGCCAAATTTCCAAAACTCAACAGTGACCACAGTACTGGAAAAGGTAAGTTTTCATCACAATCCCAAAGAAAGGCAATGCCAACAAATGCTCAAACTACTGCACAGTTGCACTCATCTCACACACTAGTAAACTGATGCTTAAAATTTTCCAAGGGCAATGGCAACTCACTCCAGTACCCTTGCCTGGAGAATCCCATGGATGAAAGAGCCTTGTAGACTGCAGTCCATGGGATTGCTAGGAGTCAGACAGGACTGAGCGACTTCACTTTCACTTTTCACTGTCATTCATTGGAGAAGGAAATGGCAACCCATTCTAGTATTCTTGCCTGGAGAATCCCTGGGACAGTGGAACCTGTTGGGCTTCTGTCTATGGGGTCGCACAGAGTCAGACATGACTGACACGACTTAGCAGCAGCAGTAGCAGCAGGTTTTAGCAATACGTCAACCGTGAACTTCCAGATGTTCAAGCTGGTTTTAGAAAAGGCAGAGGAACCAGAGATCAAATTGCCAGCACCCTCTGGATCATCATAAAAGCAAGAGTTCCTGAAAAACACCTATTTCTGCTTTATTGTCTATGCCAAAGCCTTTGACTGTGTAGATCACAATAACCTGGAAAATCCTGAAAGAGATGGGAATACCAGATGACCTAACCTGCCTCTTGAGAAACCTATATGTAGGTCAGGAAGCAACAGTTAGAAGTGGACATAGAACAACAAACTGGTTCCAAATATGAAAAAGAGTATGTCGAGGCTGTATATTGTCACCCTGCTTATTTAACTTATATGCATAGTACATTATGAGAATTGCTGGGCTGGCTGAAGCACAAGCTGGAATCAAGATTGCTGGGAGAAATATCAATAACCTCAGATATGCAGATGACACCACCCTTATGGCAGAAAGTAAAGAAGAACTAAAGAGTCTCTTGATGAAAGTGAAAGAGGAGAGTGAAAATGTTGGCTTAAAGCTCAACATTCAGAAAACTAAGATTATGACATCCAGTCCCATCACTTCATGGGAAATAGATGGGGCAAGAGTGGAAACAGTGTCAGACTTTCTTTTTCTGGGCTCCAAAATCACTGCAGGTGGTGATTATAGCCAAGAAATTAAAAAGCGCTTACTCCTTGGAAGGAAAGTTATGACCAAACTAGACAGCATATTCAAAAGCAGAGACATTACTTTGTCAACAAAGGTCCATCTAGTCAAGGCTATGGTTTTTCCAGTGGTCATGTATGGATGTGAGAGTTGGACTATAAAGAAAGTTGGGTGCTGAGGAATTGATGTTTTTGAACTGTGGTGTTGGAGAAGAATCTTGAGAGTCCTTTGGACTTTAAGGAGATCCAACCAGTCCATCCTAAAAGAGATCAGTCCTGGGTGTTCATTGGAAGGACTGATGTTGATGCTGAAACTCCAATACCTTGGCCACCTGATGCGAAGAACTGACTCATTGGAAAAGACACTGATGCTGGGAAAGATTGAGGGCAAGAGAAGGGGACGACAGAGGATGAGATGGTTGGATGGCATCACCAACTCAATGGACATGAGTTCGAGTGGACTCCAGGAGTTGATGATGTACAGGGAGGCCTGGCGGGCTGCGGTTCATGAGGTCACAAAGAGTTGGACATGACTGAGTGAGTGAACTGAACTGAATTGAGCAAATAACAGTTTCATTTTTAGCCAATCTTCTTTATATCTATTTGGTAGTTAGCCCTCAGGCTGTTTCTATATCTTGGCTATTATAAAGAATGCTACTACAAACAATAACGTTCATTACTCTTTTAAAATTAGTGTTCTTGTTTTCTTTGGATACATGCCCAAGAAGAATTGATAGATCAACTGGTAGCTCTATTTTTAGTTTTTTGAGAACATACTGTTTTCCATAGTGGCTGCATCAATTTACAATCCTACCTACAGGGTACTAAGGTTTCTTTTTCTCCATATCCTTGGACAGTATTTTTTATTTCTAGACTTTTGATGGTAGTCACTTTGACAATGTGAAGTGATATCTCATTATGGTTTTGACTTGTATTTCTCTGATGATTAGTGATGCTGAGCATTTTTTCATGGGTCTGTTGGTTATCCTTATGTTTTCTTTGGAAAAAATATCTATTTAGTTCTTTTGCCCATTTTTAATTGAGCTTTTGTCTCTTTGATATACACTTGTATAAGCTGTTTATGTTTTTTCGATGTTAACTCATAATTGGTTATATAATCTGCAAATATTTTCTCCAGTAAGTAAATTGCTTTTCTGTTTGAAAAATTATTAAATGTGATTAATTAAAAAAAAACTACGCCTTTAATACAGGTATATGTGTAAATATAAGCCATAATCTCTATATTGTGATATGCCTAAGAGCAATTTGAAGTATTGGTTATTATCAATATGAAATTGTTTAATTTCTGAGTTTTATTATGTTGACTTTGTCATTACCTAAGTAAGCCTAAAAAAAAGTAAAGTTTTCAGTTAAGAACAAATAGAGCTTTAATCATTTAACCTAGTAGTTATTTTGGTTCTGCCCTGAGCAAATATTTTTAAAACTGGAGAGAACATTAGAGGATATAAAATATGAGGGAGAGAGACAGAGAGAGACAGAAAAAGACAGACAGTGACCGTAGAGTGCAAGAAAGAAGTATAGAATATCTGAAGGTACTCTTATTCATTTCTGGTTTGATATCATACTTTGCAATGCCTTTCCAGCTCCAAGGGACCATGACTTCCTGAATTCTTGATAACACCATTAAACAGCTGTGCAACATTCTTTCTGGAACAAAAACGCTCAGGCAGGAACACTGGAATCAACTGTGGAGAATACAAATTAGCTAACAGATTTATTCCTCATACTGACATAATAAACAAATATTGATGGCTTCCTGTAGTGTAATACATTCTTATTCATTGCTTCACAAGTCACTCATAGCTTCTTCATTTTCTCTTCAGTGCTTCAAAATGGGTGATTCATTCTACACTTCTCGAAATATTAGTCTGTTTACAGTCTTCATACAGCTAACAGATTGTACATCATTAAAGGAGCTCAGTGATGGCTTTTACTGTAGGTTGTTGTTCTCTTTCAATTTATTTGCTTTTTTCTTTTTAAAGTTTTTTTTTTTAAAAAAAGGAAAAATGGCATCTTTTATTTAGTAACAATGTTTTCATTATATACAGTAGTAGTATGTTTTTAATAGCTTTCAGCTTTCCAAATACATCTAGCATAGTTAAAATACAAATTATTCAAAGCAAAACTCTATTACCAAAGTAATTATTTTTTTCCTCCTTTTGCACATAATATCTTAATCCTTCCCCAGTTGTATAGTCAACTTGAATGGAAATCATAAGAGCTCTGTCCATCTTTCTATTTAGAGTAATTTTGGTATTGAGAAAACACTACTATTTTCCTATTTTCCTTAGGGCTTTTTGGTTTTGTTTTTTTTTTTAGTATGAATGAAGATTTCACATTTCAAAGAAAAAGGCTCAAAACTAGAAATATTTTACTTCAGTAACACCTGGTTATATTTTATAGTTTATTTAAGTCAGAACTGCTCATTTGACCATTGGCAGGCAAACCATAAAGGGATAAAATGATACCACAAAGGGATAAAGTTACATACTCCAAATTGTAGAGTATACCAGAGTGAGCAATAATATATAAACCCTGCTTGGAACATATTATCTATATTTTAGAATGCTGAACACAGGCATCTTGCAATGGAAAGCCCAACTCTCACACCCTTCTTTCTTGGTTGTTTATTGATTGAACTTGGATCAATGCCACTGTTTGCTATTAAATTTGTATTCTTTACAGATTCCACACTGAAATCACAAGTAAATCTGTCTATTAATGATAATGGGCATTGAATATAAATCATTGCATTCATAATGAATGCATGTCTAAGTCGTACTTACACTATTTATTGTCAAAAAATCTCATACAGTATTCCTGTGTATTAATACTTGTTAAAATGTGTTTTGTCTTGGAAGAAAATGACAAGATTAAGTCTGAGACAGTAAAGGGCACTTAGTTGGAACTCATAAAGTTCCTACAATTATATACACAGGAACTTTACAAAGCATTGCACTTGCTTGCAATACAGAATTCTCACTTCAAGATTTTAGTTTGATGATATGAGAACAGCCCACTGAGATCAATAAATTTAGACATTACTTTGGAGTGACATACATTGTTAACTGTACATTGACAACAAAACACAGGAAAAAATCAATTACAATCTTTTTGGAAGGAAGTTATTGACATTTCTGAATTCAAATGCCTATATATACCCTGTCATTTATGTCAAGAGATAACAATAAATAATAAGACAATTGATACATTATTTATGTTGGTAATAGTTTTGTAGTAATACAAATGTGGCATCTGAAATGATTTGATATCCAAGGCCGCCATAAAGGGACAACTATGATCTGAGGATTGATGAATGGTATAATGAAAAGAAGTAGATTTTGACTCAGACATCCTAGCTTATGACCCAGATCTGCTACATACTATGTTGTTTGACCTCAGGCAAGTCATGCAACCTCTCTGAGTTCTGCAATTTCAACACCTGGAAAATACAAAATAGAGTAATTCACAGTCATCGTATAAGTAAATATATATATGAAGACCATTGCAAATCATATATGTGTGTGTATATGTATAAAGTTTACAAATGGCATTAGAAAGAATTTTGACACAGAGACATCTAATCATTGATATCTTTGTCACATTCCATCTTAGCATACATTTCATCTTTTCTACAAAGTCCATCCTTTTTCTCATGTCAGTAAGAAATTAACGGGCAACTAAGGCATAGGACATCATATACAGCTCTGTGTATCATACAGAGACACTCGTTAATAATAGCACGTTATTGGTTTAGTTATTTAACCTCCCTACACTTCAATTTCCTTGTGTATAAATCATAGAAAAAATATCATTTATGGTTGTTGAATTGACTAAAGATAGTATCTTATGATCACAGCTGCTGCTGCTGCTGCTGCTGCTACTAAGTCGCTTCAGTCATGTCCGACTCTTAGCGACCCCATGGACTGCAGCCCACCAGGCTCCTCCACCCATGGGATTTTCCAGGAAAGAGTACTGGAGTAGGGTGCCATTGCCTTCTCTGCATATGATCACAGAGTAACCCTCAAATTATTGGTAGCTATCAGAATTTTGTGCCATATTCTTGCCAATACCCGATCACTGTTAAAAATACATTAATGATCTCATATTTGATGTACGTTCTACCATGTTTTCATTTCTAGCAGAGTAGCTATCACGATAAATTTTTTGTATGACCTCATTCATGGAACAATGGACTGGTTCAAAACTGGGAAAGGACTTCTAAGCGGTCCATTGTCGCCTTACTTATTTAACTTATATGCAGAATACATCATGAGAAATCAGAGCTAGAGGAAGCTTGAGCTGGAATCAAGATTCCAGGAAGAAATATCAGTAATCTCGGTTCAGTTCAGTTCAGTCGCTCAGTCATGTCCGACTCTTTGTGACCCCATGAATTGCAGCACACCAGGCCTCCCTGTCCATCACCATCTCCCGGAGTTCACTCAGACTCACGTTCATCGAGTATGTGATGCCATCCAGCCATCTCATCTGGTGTCGTCCCCTTCTCCTCCCACACCCAATCCTTCTGAGCATCAGAGTCTTTTCCAATGAGTCAGCTCTTCGCATGAGGTGGCCAAAGTTCTGGGGTTTCAGCTTTAGCTCATTCCTTCCAAAGAAATCCCAGGGTTGATCTCCTTCATATGGGACTGGTTGGATCTCCTTGCAGTCCAAGGGACTCTCAAGCTCTCACATCCATACATGACCACAGGAAAAACCGTAGCCTTGACTAGACGGACCTTAGTTGGCAAAGTAATGTCTCTGCTTTTGAATATGCTGTCTAGGTTGGTCATAACTTTTCTTCCAGGGAGTAAGCATCTTTTAATTTCATGGCTGCAGTCACCATCTGCAGTGANATTTCTTCTGAGGGATTCCTGCCTGCAGTAGTAGATATAATGGTCATCTGAGTTAAATTCACCCATTCATACTGTGTATCAGTAATCTCAAATACGCAGATACCACCACCGTTATGGCAGAAAGCAAAGAGGACCTAAAGAGCCTCTTGAAGAAACTGAAAAAGGAGAATGAATAAGTTGGCTTAAAACTCAACATTCAGAAAACTATGGTCATGGCATCCGGTCCCGTCACTTTATTGCAAATAGACAGGAAAACAATGAAAACAGTGACAGACTATTTTCTTCAGCTCCAAAATCACTGTGGATGGAGATTGCAGCCATGAAAGTAGAAGATGCTTACTCTTTGAAAGAAAAACTATGACAAACCTAGACAGAATTTAAAAAGCAGAGACATGACTTTGCTGACAAAAATCCATATAGTCAAAGCTATGGTTTTTCCAATAGTTATGAACAAACGTGAGACTTGGACCATAAAGAAGGCACAGCATCAAAAAATTGATGTTTTGGAATTGTGGTGCTGGAGAAGACTCTTGAGAATCCCTTGAACTGCAAGGAGATCAAACCAGTCAATCCTAGAAGAAATCAACCCTGAATATTAATTTAAAGGACTGTTGCTGAAGCTGAAGCTCCAAAACTTAGCTACCTGACGTGAATAATCGACTCATTGGAAAAGACCTTGGTGTTGAGAAAGATTGAAGGTAATAGGAAAAGGGGGCAACAGAGGATGAGATAGTTGGATGGGATCACTGATTCAATGGACATGAGTTTAGGCAAACTCTGGGAGATACTGAAGGACAGGGAAGCCTAGCATGCTGCAGTACATAGGGTTGCAAAGAGTCTGACACAACTGAGTGACTAAACAATTTTTTTTAGATTAGTCTCGGTCATGCTAACAACTGTTGTCAGATGCATGTTGTGCCTATAACCATTTTAAACTCAACTCATCTACAGTCTAGTTATCCTGTTGGACAGGTACTAGACTATCCAATTGCTATATATTTCAAGGCTGACTGTATTCACATGTGTGTTAAACACTGTGATGTTTTTGTGCTATATTGTTTACTGTAATATTAATAATTACACTCTAAACACACACACACTCTGTAAGACATGAATAAAGATTATAGCACTTCCAAATTGCATTCAAAATAATTTTATTACCCATAAAACAAGTTTGTTTTACAGATGAAGAAACTAATGCCCAGAGGTATTAAGTAATTTGTTTAATTCACATAACTTGTGAGGAGCAAAGCAAGATATAAGAACCAAATTATTTATCATTTAATTTTATTGTCATGTGTTAAATATGTTACTAGAGTTTTTAGGAAGTTCTCAAAATTTCATATATATATACTTTATTTGCAGACAAATTGTGAAAATTTAGATTTAGGGATAAAATAAAATTAAGTGGTTATGTTAATTTTTAAAGAATTTTCAATGCAATTAGTTTAATGAGATTTTCTAATCCATTTGGATGCATGTGTTTCAATATCTTTGCTATATGACTACATATCACATCAAGATTCTACATTAACTTTCAAATACCTTGCTTCTTTTTAAAATAAAGAACATGTGTAATTTATAGGTTAGTGACTATTTCTAAAAGCCAATTTATTTGACACATTGGTTGGTTATCTACTCAAAGAGCTGATTTAAATAAGCTCTTTTTAAAATAAGTAGCTGAAATTTGATGTTTTATTATTCTTCGTTATGGTTTCCTCCACATGTCTTATATTTCAGGCATGACAAGGAATTCATTATTTCCTGAATGAAGTTCATACATTCCTGCTCCTGTATTTTTGCTCATTGTCACTTCCACACTCTGGAATTCCCTAACTCACTCTTTTCTGTGCTCCTAGTAAACACTGCTAACCATCTTCACTTCTCCCTACTTGATCTGAGATATAGTGTTAGAATAATTCTTTGTGTGTGTTTAAATTTATTTATTTTAATTGGAGGCAAATTACTTTACAATATTGCAGTGGTTTTTGCCATACATTGACATGAATCAGCCATGGATGTACATGTGTCCCCCTGTCCCAAACCCCCTTCCCACCCCACCTCCCCATCCCATCCCTTAGTCTGTCCCAGCACACCAGCCTTGAGTGCCCTGTTTCACGCATCAAACTTGGACTGGTCATCTCTTTCACATGTGGCAACATACATGATTCAATGGTATTTTCTCAAATCATCCCACCCTTGCCCTCTCCCACAGAGTCCAAAAGTCTGTTNTCCCTTAGTCTGTCCCAGCACACCAGCCTTGAGTGCCCTGTTTCACGCATCAAACTTGGACTGGTCATCTCTTTCACATGTGGCAACATACATGATTCAATGGTATTTTCTCAAATCATCCCACCCTTGCCCTCTCCCACAGAGTCCAAAAGTCTGTTCTTTACATCTTTGTCTCTTTTGCTGTCTTGCATATAGGGTCATCATTATCATCTTTCTAAAATTCCATATACATGAGTTAATATACTATATTCGTGTTTTTCTTTCTTACTTACTTCACTCTGTATAATAGGCTCCAGTTTCATCCACCTCATTAGAACTGACCCAAATGTGTTCTTTTCTATAGTTGAGTAATTGTGTATATGTACCACAACTTTCTTATCCATTTGTCTGCCGATGGACATCTAGGTTGCTTCCTTGTCCTGGCTATTGTAAACAGTGCTGCAATGAACATTGGGGTACACACATCTCTTTCAATTCTGGTTTTCTCAGTGTGTATGCCCAGCAGTGGTATTGCTGAGTGATACAGCAGTTCTATATCCATTTTTTTAAGGAATCTCCACAGTGTTCTCCATAGTGGCTGTACTAGTTTGCATTCCCACCAACAGTGTAAGAAGCTTCCCTTTTATCCATACCTTTTCCAGTATTTATTGTTTGTGAACTTTTGATGGCAGTCATTCTGACCAGCATGATATGGTACCTCAGCATGGTTGGATTTGCATTTCTCTGATAATGAGTGATGTTGAGCATCTTTTCATGTGTTTGTTAGCCATCTGTATGTCTTCTTTGGAGAAACGTCTGTTTAGTTCTTTGGCCCATTTTTTGATTGGGTCATTTATTTTTCTGGTATTGAGCTGCATGTCAGTTCTTTTGTTTACTATTATTTTCTCCCATTCTGAAGGCTGCCTTTTCACCTTGATTATAGCTTCCTTCATTGTGCAAAAACTTAGCAACTGTCAATATTTGGACTTAAAATATATTTGCCATCTCTTCCTCAGCCTTTTTCAACATCCTTTCACCTGGTCGCCACAGCCATCAAGCAGGGAGGAAGAGGTTGTGTTTAAATGTCTATTTGTGCAGATTCAAATCTACACCAAATTCTTTAGAAAGCCATTTCTGATTTTTTGCTTACTAGATTCTCATCTGTCACTATTTATATTAATTGTTCTTTTCTCTATACTGTGTAGCACTTGGCCCCTCTATTAAAACATTTTAAAAAATATCTGTTTTGTAGTAAAACTCCTTGATTTCATTCTGTACATTCCCAATGGATTTTAAAGAAGACTCAGTAACACCTAGTTGAATTCATCATCAAGGTGTCTATGGCTTCAAAGCCATTGTCCTTCCCTGTCAAAATTATTTCAGGTACTTCCTCACTGGACCCCTTGTTCTGTCCTTGTCCCACTCGGTTTTAATTAACAGCAGAGTGATGTTTCAAAATCATGTGATCAATCATTTCCTTCCTTTGCTCAAAACCCTCCACAGGTTCTCCATCCACTTGGAGTAACAATCAAGGTCCTCACAATGTTCTCCACGGTCTATCACTGGGTCCCTGTCCCCTTCTGTTTCTCATCCCCTTATCTATTCCATTATAGCCTTATATACTAGATTTTTACTACTCCTTGAACTCCCCTGGCACATGGCAGCATCAGGACTTCTATACTTGGTGCTATCTACAGCTTGTTCTTTCCTCAGATATCCACATGACTCAGTTCTTCATTTCTTTCCTCAACTGTTACCACCTTATTGAGGTATTCCATGGACACACTATTTAAAATTGCATCTCAGTGGATGAAGATGTGGTATATTTCTGCAATGGAATACTATTCAACCCTAAGAAGGAATGAAATGATGCTGGTTGCAGCAGCACAGATGTTCTTAGGGATTTTCATACTAAATGAAGGAAGTCAAAAAAAGAAATGCCATATGATATCACTTAT
Organism: Neotragus moschatus; assembly: GCA_006410615.1. Taxonomy (NCBI): domain Eukaryota; kingdom Metazoa; phylum Chordata; class Mammalia; order Artiodactyla; family Bovidae; genus Neotragus; species Neotragus moschatus. The sequence goes on from SJYA01002701.1 coordinate 102,929, forward strand.
ACGTGGAATCTAAAATACAACACGGGTGAACTTATTTACAAAACAGAAACAAACTTACAGAAATAATGGACTTGTTGGCAAGGTGGGAGGGGGTGAATTGGGAGTTTGAGATTAGCAAATGTAAAGTATTATATATACATATAACTGAATCATTTTGCTATAAAACAGAAAGTAACACAACATTGTAAATCAACTATACTTCAGTAAAATAACTTTTTAAAGAATCTCCATTAATGTCTTTATTCCCCATTTTGTTTCTTTCTTTCCATCTCAAAGCCTCCCAGTGCTTTCTAGTTTATTTTTCTTACTTTAACTAGAGTGTAAAGAGAGCAGAAACTTGTCTGTTACTTTCACTTCTGTATTCCCAACTAGATCCAGTCTTGATACATAGCATGCACTTAATAATTTCTTACTGAATAAATGAGTCAATCTGGAATAAATGGGTCAATTTATCCACTTTACCTGATAAGTAATTGATGAGTCATAATACATTAGAAGTAACATAAGTCCTAATACAATGCTAGAGGATACTAGCTAGATGAATATCGTCCTACATTTTGATGGGACACTAAGTTCTAGCCATTGTCATTTATCTAATTCACTATTACTCTGACTAATTTGGAGACAAACATTTCAAAAGTTTCTGTGTAGACTCTGATGGAATACTTCCTAAGCTTCCACATTATTTGTTGAGCAGTTCTATTGTTCAAGTCATTAAATATGGTGGCTGGGAATCCTTTTACAGTTGTTAGAATTCCAGTGAACTTACTAGGATTTTCCCTTTTAGAGTTACACTTATACTGCCGTGGCTTGCCTCGAATATAACCAGAATTTACCTAATCAAGACAGTTCATAATAACTTCCTTCATCATTCCAATTTGCATGCTCTTCTTCAGAGAAATCTGCGGTACACATGCTCTAAGGCAATTTCCCTTACAGAGGAAAGATCACTGCTTGTATATCCCCTCAAAAATCAAGATTTGTCACTCAAGTCCTATAAATTATAGATAATATAGGTCTTGTGTTCCCTCGAGAGTTGGTTCAGTCATTGCTGCTCCTCTTTGAACTTCTAGGGTAGGTTCCAAACACCAAGCCACAGATAATATCTTTGCAGCCACAGCATCTGATTCTCTGGCAGCCATTGCTGACAATTGTCTTGGCAGCCTGCATGCTCACTCCACTTCTTGTAGCCTTGGTGTCCACAGAGGGCTACTTCCTTGGATGAAATAATATTTTACACATTTAAAGGCTCTCTAATATGAGGGCCATTCTTTTTCTGAGCCTTGTATGAAAGAAGCAAGCCTGTCTGCTCCTGCATATCACCCTGGAGGTCCTGTCCCCACAATTACCATTTCACCTTATAGGTTTCTTGCCAAAAATCTACTCTGTGAGAAAAGGCACACATCACATTCTGGGCATGTAAGATAAATCTGTCTCCTGGCTTTTGGGTCACTTTCCTGTTTTAGAACAGGCACGGGACAGCTTGCTCCTCTATTAAATTTAAGTGGTCCTCATCAAAGCGCAGAACCTCTGCTGTGAGTGAAATTAACAGTACATTTGGTGCATTGCTGGCACTCCGCTAATATGGATTTTTGACCACACAGCAGACTGAATACGACTAAAGTGTTCAGAATGTAAACCCTTTATGCAAGTTCTGTTCTTGCGGTCAGATGGGATCAATATCCGTCCTATAGGTTAAGCAAAACATGTGAGGTTGTGACTGTCATTGTTTCAATTTGGGAGTATGACTTTTTTTTTCCTTTATAATACATAATCAATAATGTCTTCATTACATGCTAACTTAGTATCTAAAAGCATGTCAAGCTTAATTTTTTGAGACCTGGTAGTCCTCAAGGTGTTCTGAGACTTACACAGTGAACACATGAAACAGAAATTGAGATGAGACAGACTGCAATTAAGGTAAGAATCTATGTTGGATAATGGGTGTCATAGTGTGAAGGCATCATTAAGGGTCACAATAACTGGGAAGGCTTCATGAAAGGTATAGGGCTTGAATTGATCCTTGAGTTTGTTATGTACTGAATGAATGCTGCAACAAAGGGTTTACACTCTTTTGAAATCAAATTCTTAATCCCAGGTCTCTCCATAACTTGCTATATTCTGAGTGAACCACATTTTCACACATACATATGTCTACCTCATGAGACTGCTTGCTTTCTTTCAAAGGGTTCTGCAGTTTTCTACAGTTTGCATTTGCTCACAACTCAGTGTCCATTCATTAAAAGTTTACTGCTGCTCTTCTCTGCCCAAATTCAAATTTCTCCAAATGTATTTCTGGATCATTTGAATTAGATGAATTTTTTTTTCTTCTTATGCTTATTTAACATTCAATTTTCCCTTAAGCCTGCCTCCTTGTATTCCTTTGGTACTATTTTTCTTAGATCAGATAAATTGTGTGTGTGCTTTATTGTTTTCATAGAAAATTGGAAATTTCATACATCTCTGTAAAACAAAATACAGTCTATGTACAAAGAAAATGTAGGGATCTCTAATCAAGAGCAAAGATGAGCTTTTTTCTTTTTTGATTTCTAAACTTCTGCACACAAAAACATTACATATCTACTTCCTCGAATTTGTTTTGGGAAATGGGCACAGAAGACTGAAAGAGGAGGGAGCTTTGCATATTGTATTAGAATAAGGCTATTTCCCCTGCCTTTTCATACTTCAGTTCCTTTTTGCATTATAGATGGCAAAGAGGGAATATTTTCAACAATGATGGAATTGTCAGTGCCCATTTCTAGTATAATCAAAAGCTTTGTGGTCAGTACTCATCATGAGGACATGTTTCCAATAGCAAGTTCCATTTTATCCCACAATAAATGCAACAGAAGCTTTCTTTTTGTGGAATTGTCCTTCAAAGAGACAATCTTCTTTTTGCTAATCAGATTCAGTCGTTGGCTACTGAATCTAACCTGAAATTCTTGATGGATAAATCCTGTTTTAAATACTGAGGCATATCAGGGATTACCAGGAAAAGTGGTCACCATTTTGGTGTACTCAGAGTGTATCAGAGGAAAGAAATTAATCAATCATGTAACTTCTTGGGCTTTCCAGGAGGCGCTAGTGGTAAAGAACCCATCTGTTGATGCAGAAGACATAAGAGACAGGTGTTTGATCCCTGGGTTAGGAAGCTCCCCTGGAGGAGGGCATGACAACCCACTCCAGTATTCTTTCCTGGGAAATTCCATGGATATGTAGACTGGAGGGCTACTGTCCACAGGATTGCCAAGAGTCAGACACAACTTAGGTAAGTGACTTAGCATGCATGCATGTAACTTGTTTCATTTTTTTTGGTCTTTTTAAGGCCTGAGTTAGAATCTGTAACCCACATTAAGGCTGTAACACCTGCTACAAACAAGACAAAGTTCTAGTTCAAAGTTCTTGAAGCTCCAGTTCTAACTGAGGTTCTTGGGAGCCTCATCAGTGATAATAAATAAAATTGCCTTTCCTTTTTGTTAATTTTCAAAGGAGACTATATTGTTGATAAGATAAATTAAAAAAAAAAAACAACTTAGGGACAAAAGACAAGCACACACATCACACTAGCTTCATCTTAACATTCCTCATTTATTCCTTGCTGAGCTGACAAACAAGTAGGACAGTCCCATGGTGGTTACTATGACATTTATCCTAGTCTGTACCTTGGAGAGGATGCCTTAGCAACTGATACACTTTTTCTTAGTAGCATCCCCTTACAGATTTTAAGGAAAGCCTCCAAGGCTCTGTAAACCCTTAATTTGCATTGGAGGAATGTTCGTGGGGAGAAGTCTTTAGTCTTCTGTAATTGTAGAGCAGGAAATCCTCTCCATCTATTTAAGCCAACTCTCTTCAAAACCAAAGAGAAGAAAACCAAAATTTAGTGATGAGAGTTTTTCCCAAGGTCACCGCAAAGTTCCTGATTGCCTCTATCTTGTCTGCTAACTCAGGGCATGGTGTTATTCTAGCTAAATTTTTGGAAATTAAAGAAGCAACATTGCCTTAGATAGTCTGCTACCCTTTTCTCAAGAGCCTAGTGGTCTTTTACTTTATGCTATTTCCTTGCTGTACAAATCCTTTGATAAGTAGTCCAAACAGGTTACCCTATCTATCTGACATTCATTTCTCTTCTTCTCTTCAAAAATACCTATATTGGGTTCCATTCCCTCAGGACCTTGTTAAGTGACCACTTACTCATCTGGCCCATAACACTACCCATATCTAAATAGGATACAAAGGACAATATACTTCATTATCTTTAGCTAAGTATCCAGGTTTTTAACAAAGCTTTCACAGAGACTGTGTCTTAATCTCAAGTACAAATATACAGATTTTGAGCCATTAATTTTTTTTAGCTTTCTACTTGTATCATACTTTGTAACACCAGCATGTTATTATTAAGGTCTTCCTATAGGTTAAGACCTAGGAATAAAGCCATGAACAAGAAAGCTCTGATTCTTGCCTGCTTGGAGTTTATATTCTGCTTTGGAGAAATTAGTGATGAGGTGAAGGTTCACTGCATTAGCCAAGGATATTAGAGAAGGCTCTTGGTTATGTTGATGCATTTCATTAGAGATCTACTACAAAGGAGTCAATCATACAAAGGTCTAGAATAAGAACCTTCTGGATAAGAAAAGTTTTAACATCCTGAGCTAGTAGGAAGTTTGATTCTTGATGGACATAAATGAGGTCAGTGGTGTAGGAACATGAGTAGTATGTGAAGAAGGTGCTGTGGGAGGTAAACATCAGATGGAAAGGGGATATTAAATATGGATAAGGGTGTGGACTATGTTCTTACTGCCATGAGTAGATACTCATTTTAATTGGAAGATTGATTATGTATATCTGTTTTTTTCATAAAAAGTTATTTTGGTTATTTAGAAAAAATAGCCCCTAAGAGGACAAAAGTAGAAGCAGAGAAATTATTTGGAAGCTCCTTTCAGCAATCTATTGAAAGATGACAGTGGCTTAGTTGAGGATCGTATCCATGGAAATTGAGATCTGTAGATGGTCCATTACCTAGGCTGGAAAGACATCAATTGCAAATCTCCCATGTTTTGGGTGGATATTGCAATTTACTGATACAAGGAAGGTGGACATTATAAAAAATCCAGATGATTATTTTCTTCATCCAGTGGCCACAAACACATACTCATATAACAGATTCTTAATGAGCAAGCTACTGTACAGAGTCATTCTTTATCTAGAATTCATTAGTTCCTCTTGAAAAGTATATATATACACACACACATATATATTTGAGATATTTTGTAAGCATTGTGGTAAGCACTTGGTATGGAGTGCATTTGTTAGTTATTATCTTTTTTCTGCCAAAAATCTCTTTCTGGTAATTCTCTGATTATAGTAAAAAGTGACCGCATGACAGAAAGTGAGATAACCAAATCCTTTCTGGGATTTTTCTGCTGGACTTTGAAGGAAAGATAGATTCTTTCTTCTTTAAGGAGCGCTTCTCCTGACACATTCAAACACTGGAGAAATGAGCTAACATTTTTAAGAATGCAGAAATTAGGAGTGCAAAGAGACAATCCTGTTGGAAATGAGCTCAGAAATACTGGGTTGGCAAAAAAGTTTCTTCAGATGTTTCCAAAAGATGATATGAAAAAACTCGAAGGAACCTTGGCCAGCTCAGTACCTGAAGACTTGGAGGCTTCCCTGACCACAGTTTTCTCTTTGATCTGTGAGCTTCCGCAGTTACAGTCCCCTTAATGAAGCTTACCCTCTCCATCTCCACTTACTCTTACTTAAGAGAATTCAAGTTGTTTATCTATCCCAGTCAAGAGGGGCAAGAAAAATGTCTCATTTCAACCTATAGCAACATGCTAAATTTGAATTCTTATCCCGTTTCATAGAACAAGAAGAAGTCTGAGTCATTGCCTAAGATCAGACTTCATGTTGTGAGCCAAGTTCTGAATATTGAGTCTCTCTCTATTGGTCTCTATTCAAGACCAAGTTAAACTGAGTCTCAGAGTCTAATTTGCTAATATCTGCATACCATCAGGCCCTGTATTCTGGGTGAAAGATGGATATATGTGTAGAAATCAGAGGACAGAAGAAACAAAATTCAGTCAGACCTAAGTCCTATCCTCAGTAACATTAAAATTAAAATGTCATAAACATAACATGTAAATAATAATAAAATGAACATGAAATAATTGCTATAACAGAGGGACAATGTTAGTGAAGGAAAATGATGGTTAATTCCCATCAGGATATCAAGAGAAAGTCTTTGAACTGGACCTTGAAAGACAAATAGTCCATTTACTATGCCTCCCCTTTCTTGAAAAATCACCTATTAAGTAGCTGCTTTGATTTATCTCATAAACTCATTCATCCTTTATGGTTCAAATATAGGCTTTCCTACTAATTATTTTATTTTTCCCTAGTATGGCTCATGCACTTGAATCTAAATCTGTCTGAATACCCCAAATGGAAACTCTAGAAATTATCTAGTTCATTTGATCCCTGGAAACAAGTGAAAGGAAAAAGTACCCCTATTCAAAACCAAATTAAACTGATAATCATCAAAACTGTGATTTATACTATACAAGACTTTGGAATCTCAATCTCTCCAGACCTTTACAGATATTTTCCCCCAACTAATGCTTTTTTTTTTTTTTTCATTTTCCTCTACTAACTATATGTTTTTCCTTTGCCTTATTTTTGATTCTTGTTTTCTCTGTGTGTGTGTGTGCCTGTGTGCGTTAGTCACTCAGTCATGTCTGACTCTTTGTGCCCCCATGGACTGAAGCCCACCAGGCTCCTCTGTCCATGGGATTTTCTAGGCAAGATTACTGGAGTGGGTTGCCATTTCCTTCTCCATTTTATTCTCTATTCCATCTCTTTTCCCAATTCATGCAAAGATTCTTGGCTTATTTGCAAATTGCTTCAGGTAGATAGTGCTGCTATTCCATTGCTTAGTGCTAAGAAGGGTGTGAAGAACTTTTGAAGGAAACTTATTTGAAACTCTTTCTTGCCTGGAAAATCCCATGGATAGAGGAGCCTGGTAGGCTACCGTTCATGGGGTCGCAAAGAGTTGGACACAACTGAGTGACTTCACTTTCTTTTCTTTCTTTCTAATCCACATTGGACAGGTTTTGTCTTTCTAAACGTTAGTGTTACAATCATTTTGTGTGTATGTGTGTTTTTTAGTGATCAATAATAAATCCCCCTTGAACATAACTATACATTTCACATTGTCTGTGACTTCCATGGATGAACTTATTTGTTTATACATAAGCTTCAGATTATCCTGAGGCAAAGTAAGGCAGATTGTGATATGAGTTGCTTCTGGGACTTTCAGAAAGATCACAATTAGAAGAAAACCAGTGCAAACATTCCATTCCCTAGATGACCTGTCTATGTTCTGACTTTTTATACCCTCCTTTTTCTCAGCCTCTCCAGGGCCTTGAATTCCCTCCATCCTTCTATTCTTATTGCGTGTAATATTAGTCCTCGTCTTCTTGACATTAAGCCCAACTGAGAGATACTTTGAAGACAGGCTTTTAATAAATGTACAGAATAAGAAAAGGGCATTGAATGACATCAGGCATGTCCCCCAGCATCTTAAATATCACACTTTCATTTTGCTATCAATCTAATACAAAACTAATGCACAACTAGACTGTTCTGAAACTTCATTAATAATATTTGGTGGTCATCAGGTGGCATTAAAAAAAAGCTAATATACCTTCCAAAGTCTCCCAGCTTTCAAGTAGACAAAAGTAACATGTTATTCCTTCTTTGCTGATTTTTTTTAGCACTATATCATTGCACTGAAATAGAAAAGAAAGTGGGCATTCCTTTATTCTGGATTCTTTTTTTTATATGTAATTACAAACTAACACTTCCAGCATATACTTCTAAATCCTTTAGAAATTATTCTGAGCCTTATTATCAAATATTTCAGGAGTCTAATTGCAACTGACCAACAAGGCTCATAAATTTAGCTCTCTTTTGCCATGATGGCATCAACATAAGTGACACGTCTTTGTCCATAAATGGAAGACAAATATTCTCTAAGAACAGTCATTATAAATCTTTTCTAAATGACTTACTTAAATATCACACTTTCATTTTGCTATGAGTCTAGTACAAAACTCATGCACAACTAGACTGTTCTGAAGCTTCATTAATAATATTTGGTGGTTAACATCAGTAATATTTGGTGTTATTTTAAAGGGGATATTTAAAGAAATACACTGATTTCAACCTTGAACACTCACTCTTCCTGGCTTACTTCTATCTTACATTTCACACAACCTAGTACCATATCTTCCAAGAATTTCCTGACCATTCTGTGTCGCTCAGTCAAATTTCTTGCTCCCTAGTATCATCTGAACCTTGTCAATGCCTTAAAATAGCACTTATCACAAAATGTCATTCTCTATTTAAATATTTCTTTCCCAAAGAGATTATAAGTATTAGCGGGCATGAACTGGGTTTCATTTATTCACCTCAAAGAAAATTGCTGACCTAAACTCATTCATTCATTTCTCATATGAAGTTTGTACTATTAACCCTATTTTTAGAGAAAGAAATGAAAACTTTGAGTCTCAATCCAGCCAGGGTCTACCCAGTTGGTGACAGCAGGGATAAAACACAAACCCAGGATTGTCTGACTCCAAAATCTACACTTTGTTTACTCCAAGGCATTAAAATTTATCAGTGGTCAAGAGGATTAATGATATTTTGGTTTGCCTCTGATCTGAAGCAGAGTTGTTAAAAATAAGCTTAGATATGTGATGAACAATCTGTATCTAGAATTTATAGAACCCTAAGATATGCAGATGACACCACCCTTATGGCAGAAAGTGAAGAGGAACTAAAAAGCACCTTGATGAAAGTGAAAGTGGAGAGTGAAAAAGTTGACTTAAAGCTCCATTCAGAATACGAAGATCATGGCATCTGGTCCCATCACTTCATGGGAAATAGATGAGGAAACACTGGAAATAGTGTCAGACTTTATTTTTGGGGCTCCAAAATCACTGCAGATGGTGACTGCAGCCATGAAATTAAAAGACGCTTCCTCTTTGGAAGAAAAGTTATGACCAACCTAGATAGCACATTCAAAAGCAGAGACATTACTTTGCTGACTAAGGTCCATCTAGTCAAGGCTATGGTTTTTCCAGTGGTCATATATGGATGTGAGAGTTGGACTGTGAAGAAGGCTGAGTGCCGAAGAATTGATGCTTTTGAACTGTGGTGTTGGAGAAGACTCTTGAGAGTCCATTGGACTGCAAGGAGATCCAACAGGTCCATTCTGAAGGAGATCAGCCCTGAGATTTCTTTGGAAGGACTGATGCTAAAGCTCAAACTCCAGTACCTTGGCCACCTCATGCGAAGAGTTGACTCATTGGAAAAGACTGATGCAGGAGGAGAAGGGGACGACAGAGGATGAGATGGCTGGATGGCATCACTCAATGGACGTGAATCTGAGTGAACTTCGGGAGTTGGTGATGGACAGGGAGGCCTGGCGTGCTGTGATTCATGGGGTCACAAAGAGTCATACACGACTGAGCAACTGAACTGAACTGAACTGAACAATTCTAGCAAAAAAGTCCAAAAAATCCAGTTAAATAATGAGCAAAGGATTTGAATAAATGTTTCACTCAAGACAACATATAAGTGACACTTAGGCATATGAAATGCTATTCATTGTTATTAGAAAAATAAAAATTAAAACAACAAGATACTATTTTACATCCACTATAATGGTTAAAATAGAAAATAAATGCTTGTGGGGATGTGAAGAAACTTGAACCCCATCCACTTGCAAGAATGTAGTATGGTGTAACTTGGGAAAACAGTTTGTCAATTTCATTGTAATTGCAATTGTAATTACAATTTCATGTAATTGTAATTACAAATTCATGAGTAATTCCACCCCTGGGAATCTATAAAATATCAATTAAAATATATGTTGTTAACATAAGGACTTCTCAGTGAATGTTCATAGTAGCAGCATTATTTATTTTTGTTTAGTCGCTCAGTCATGTCCGACTGTTTGCAACCCCATGGACTGCAGCATGCCAGGTTTCTAAAAGCCCCAAACTGAAAACAAACCATGTGTCTATCACTGGTGAATGGATAAACAAAACATTGCATATTCACTGTAGAGAAATCAAAAGGAACAAAAACATCATGTATCTACATGAGTGGACCTTAAAAACAGTATCCTAAGTGAAATAAGCCAGATATAAAGCCAAAATATGATTCCATTCATAGGAAGTATCTGTAAAAGGCAAATTTAAAGAGATAGAAAGGAGATAAATAGTTGCTTGAGGCTGTGAGTGAAAATAGGAATTGAATGAAGACATGTATAAGGAAATTTTCAGAGTAATAAAAATGCTTAAAAACAGAATTTGTAGCAATGATTGTGCAAATTCATATATACTTATAGGAATATATTATTGAATTTTATACTTAAAATGGTGAATTTTATGGTATGTAAATTATGATTTAATAAAACTGCAAAGGAATAAGTGTGGACTGTTGGTAAATTTACTTATTATGAACCATTTTCAACATAAATCTGTTTTCTTTTAGCATTAAATCAGCAGAGGTTCTTCCCAGCAAAACCTATTCTTAGAACTCGCTTATCTTCCAAAACTATATTTAACTACTGCTATAACTAAGGTTAAGCAAATTCTTTCTGTAAAGGGACAGGCAATAAATATTTTCAGCTTTGTGGACCAGACTGTCTTTAATGAAACTATTCAATGCCGCAATTGTAGAGCAAATACAGCCACAGATAATGTGGAAATGAATGGGTATCACTGGGCTTCAATAAAGCTTTATTTATGAAAACAAACAGTGGGGAAGATCTGTTTTTTGAGCCATATTCAGTTAATAGCTGCTATAGACTAGTAACATTTGACCTTCTAGTAAAAACTGAAGGTGCTGTAAAATATATCCTAGGATCTGCAATGTGAGGAAACAAAGTTCTTAAAGGATTAGAATTGTGTTTTGTCTACTACTTCTGACTTGTTCTTTGTCAAAAAAACACAAAAAACAAAACAAAAAAACCCCACAACATACCAGATTTCAAACCTGGAATAACAATAGCTATTAATGATTGAGTGCTTTCCAGCAGCCAGGCACTCTTCTAAGAAATTTACATTCTTTTTTTCTTTTAACCCTATCAACAACCCAAAGTGGAAGTAAAGTGAAGTAAAGTTGCTCAGTCCTGTCCAACTCTTTGCTACCCCATGGGCTGTAGCCTACCAGGCTCCTCTGTCCATGGGATTTTCCAGGCAATAGTCCTGGAGTGGATTGCCATTTACTTCTCCAGGGGATCTTCCCAACCTAGGGATAGAACCCGGGTCTCCCACATTGTAGACAGATGCTTTACCATCTGAGCCACCAGGGAAGTCCCCAGAGAAGTTGAGCTATTTTGCCCAAGAGAAAGGTAGAATGTATTAGACTCCAGGGAACAATCACAGGAGATCTAATTACACAGATCACATTTTTCTAAATTCCTATACTCTACTACTTCCAAACATAAATTGGTACCTAACTATTCCTGAAGAATAAACTGTGGTTTCTAAATCATTGGATAGGGATTAGTTCCTTCAATAAAGAAAGTGAAAAACATAGGCAGCTCACTATGATATCTGAGAATGCAGACTGTCCTATTTCCAGTTGGAACTAGTAACAATATAAGTAAGATTTCATAAAAGTGGTGGTGGTTTAGTCGCTAAGTCATGTCTGACTCTTGCGGCCACATGGACTGTAGTCTACCAAGCTCCTCTATACATTGAATTTTCCAGGCAAAAATACTGGAGTGGGTTGCCATTTCCTTCTCTAGGGGATCTTCTCAACCCAGGGATTGAACCTGGGTCTCCTGTGGATTCTTTACCAACTGAGCCAGAGAAATGGATTTGCTTCTAATTAAAGCATTTTTTATTTATCTGATAAAGGAAACCTTAAGTTCAGTTTTTAAAAAGAGCTTAAATAGTGATTTCAATCATTAGTTAGAACTGAAGTCTCTCTTCAACAGACTTTTTTGGATCAATCTTTTTAGGACTGTTGATGTCACATTGAACCTTAATGCCAGCCACTCCCTCCCCTGTTTATAGATATATGTTATCTACAATATGTTCCAAAACGATGATTTGTTTGGCTAGCTCCCGAATGAATGCAACTGAAGAACAACTCACTCATTTTGTTTACCATATGTAATCATGGTAACTACTTTGCAAGTCACAGGGGAAGTGAAGCATTTCTAATTCTACAAGTTAATCCTGTGATTTGAGGGATCTGAGGAGAAAAGAATGGAACTGCTTAATGCATTGCATTAGTAAGACAAGCATCCATGAAAATAAAAGGCTACTAAATTGTCCAAATGTAACACTAAAATAAAAAGCAGCAAATTTGTGGATTAGGGTAGAGTGATTTCAAAGAGAACTGCAATGTTTACAGAGAATTACTATAGTGCTAAACAGGGAACTAAAGTAGAAACTCATAGGATATAATTATAATCTTTACTTTTTGGAGATGCTAAAACTTTTGGACCCACTCTGNGTTCACTCTTGCCATCTCCTGTTTGACCACTTCCAATTTGCCTTGATTCATGGACCTGACATTCCAGGTTCCTATGTAATATTGCTCTTTACAGAATCAGATTTTACTTCCATTAACAGTCACATCCTCATCTGGGCATTGTTTTTGCTTTGGCTCCGTCTCTTCATTCTTTCCAGAGTTATTTCTCCACTCTTCTCCAGTAGCATATTGGGGAGTTCATCTTTCAGTGTCCTATCTTTATGGTTTTTCATACTGTTCATGGGGTTCTCAAGGCAAGAATACTGAAGTGGTTTATCATTCCCTTCTGCAGTGGATCATGTTTTGTCAGAACTCTCCACCAGGAACAATGCATCTTGGGTGGACCTACTACACACCATGGCTCATAGTTTCATTGAGTTAGACAAAACTATGGTCCATGTGATCAGTTTGATTAGTTTTCTGTGATTGTGATTTTCATTCTGTCTGCTGTCTGAGGGATGAGGAATAAGAGTCGTCCTGACTCTTAGTGACCCCATGAACTATGCAGTGCATCGAATACTCCAGGCCAGAATACTGGAGAGTGTAGCCTTTCCCTTCTTCAGGAATCATCCCAATCCAGATATTGATCCCAAGTCTCCCTAATTGCATGTGGACTATTCTTTACCAGCTGAGCCACAAGGGAAGCCCATATATGTATGGAGGAGAGACAAAATCAATGATTATAGTTCAGTAGTTATAATACTGAATCCCACTTGAAACTTGATATGATCAAATAGAAATATGCACACAGTATGAATAACATAACTGACTGTGTCATCTATATGTGTGTATCACTCTTGGTTGGTAGATTTATAGACAGAAAAACAGACACAGAGAGAGATTATTATGTACAAAAAAGAAAACTTATGTTTTAAACAGCCACAGCTCATTCACAAAAATATCAGGCATTTCCTAGATCACAAAGAGAGCCATAGTGAATTCCAAAGACTCAAAACAAAACAACAGAAAGCTGCTTCACCACTGATTATGATTCTTTTATCACAGTGCAATAAAATTAGAAACAAAAGTTATAGCTCAAATTAGATACAAAAATTTTTAATTATGTTTTAAATTAATTATTGGAGTAAAACAGAAAACTACTTTAGGCTGAATGATAATAAGAAAATAGAATAGAGAAATGATAGATGCAATTAATTTAGTACTTGTGAGTGACCAAAATAATTCTGAATACACCAAAGGAAAAAAACTGACTACATCCTAATACAAAATAAAACGTTTAAAGTTTGGAGAAAAAATAAAAACAAACTATACTTTTGATTTTCAGTTAGATAATGCATTAAACTTTTAAATTATAACTGAGAGAAAAAAGAACAACAAGAAAGGAAACAACAAAAATACCAAAGCTAAAATTGAAGTTAAAAGGTGTTAAAAAACAATAAAAACAAAAAATTATATTAACTTGAAATAACACAGGCAATAAATATGATTATGAATACTGTATTATAGACAAAATTTGGATATGACTAAGCAAGATAAAAGTGAAAGAAGATGCAAATNAGGAAACAACAAAAATACCAAAGCTAAAATTGAAGTTAAAAGGTGTTAAAAAACAATAAAAACAAAAAATTATATTAACTTGAAATAACACAGGCAATAAATATGATTATGAATACTGTATTATAGACAAAATTTGGATATGACTAAGCAAGATAAAAGTGAAAGAAGATGCAAATACTTTCCGAAATGAAAAAAGGAAAGAAAACTGGTATAGATTAAAATTTAAATATTTTCAATCATCACACAGCAATGAATTTTAACATCTAGAATAAATTAATAACCTAGAAAACTATAAACCCCCAAATAANAAAAAAAATTGAAAAGCAAGATCTACACTCTAATGTACTGTACAAATTCCATTTAATATATAATTGCTTATATTGGCAGTCTCTGTATTGACTTTCCCCAAGCAAGGCTCAAATTAAATGAATCTGTCTTTCTTATAAAATGATCATTCAACTCATTTAAAACAGTTTTATAGTCAACATTCATTTGTATGATATTCATAACAAATATCTTATTACAGTACAACTGTGGGTTTTTATCTGATAGCAATTATTCCTCTATCTGGCACTGCTTTGCAAAAAGTCAACATATTGCAACAACTGTATCCATTTTGCAAAGGGAAAGGGGGGATAAATTAGTCAAAATTCTCAGCTAACTAAGATTCAATTCAAGTTACCCCAGGGGGTATTCCTGATAAATTTTTCTCAATCTCTCATATAAGATTTCTAACAAGATAAAGAACAGCACTTTGCTCATCATGTTCTTCAAAAGCTGTTTGTTCAGAAAAACAACCTTGCTGAAATATAGAAAGTTTTTTTTAAAACTAAAAGGAATTGGGAAAATGCATGTGTAATCTCATTTAGAGAATTAATTAATATATTTGGTGTTACAGATTCTTGTTTAGTAAGATTTCTACTTAAAACTTGATAAAAAATAATTTAAACTTTATTTTATGAAGACAGTATATAATCTTAGTAAAATTAAAAAANGAAATATAGAAAGTTTTTTTTAAAACTAAAAGGAATTGGGAAAATGCATGTGTAATCTCATTTAGAGAATTAATTAATATATTTGGTGTTACAGATTCTTGTTTAGTAAGATTTCTACTTAAAACTTGATAAAAAATAATTTAAACTTTATTTTATGAAGACAGTATATAATCTTAGTAAAATTAAAAAAAGCAATTTTCAAACTATTTTATATAACCATCTATGCACACTAGTCTTACAAATATTGAGGTTTTCATTTGGAAGTGCAAATTAAGTTAATAAACTAAAGCTTTTTGTTGAGATATAATTGGCACATAACATTAGTTTCGGGTGTACAGAATAATGATTAAATATATATACTGTGGGATGATCACAACAATGAGTCTAGGTAACATAAGTAATTATACACAGCTACAGTGTTATTCTTGTGATAATAACTTTTAGATCTACTCTTGTATCAAGTTTCAAATATGCAGTAAATTGTTACTTACTGTAGTCACCATGCTGTACATTACATCCCATGACATTCATATGGAGATCTTCCTTTAGCCTTATTGACCCTAGTTGCTTCTATACCTTGAAATAGTATTATTTTCCATTTCTGTGGAGTGCCTTTTCTTGAACAAATTGTTATAATCCTTATATGATGCTCTTGTTGCTTGTAGTAATTGCAGTAAAAATTCCTCTTCAATTAGCTTTAAAAAATCAGATTATATTGGTTTTGGCACTTTTTTTTTTTTTTTGCTCATTAGTAAATTCAGCAAATATTTAATAAAGCCCTGATTATAAAAGTATAAAGCCATGGTTGTCAACTGGAGGTGATTTTGCCTCCTAAAGCAGTGATCCCCAAGCTTTTTGATTCCAGGGACCATTTTCATGAAAGACATTTTTTCCATGGATGGCGGAAGAGAGGGAGAGCTTGGGGAAGATTCAAGTGCATTATGTTTATTGTGCATTTTATTTCTGTTATTTTTACATCAGCTGTACCTCAGATCATCAGGCATTAGATACCTCAAGTTGGGTTCCCCTGTACTAAAGGACATTTAACCATATCTGAAGACAATTTTGGATGATTGTTGCAACTGGAGTGAGGTTTGCTACTGGCATCTAGTGGGTGCCCAACATCCTGAAATGCACAGGACACTTTACAACTAAGAATTATCCAGCCCAAATGTCACTGGTATGGAGGTTGGTAAAAACCAGTGTAAAGGAGTGATGCAATAATTCACTCATTAGAAAGTCTGAGGTGAAACTCTAGCCCTGACCAACTAAAGCCACTTCAGAAAATTAGAATAATTATCTTATTAGAATAAAGGAAGCTTCTATCTCATGTTTTAGAGACTGAACATGGTAACATACATCTCATCAGTCTATAATGAGTATTAAATACAACAAAATGTATCAAAATATTTTTGTAAACTCTAAAGCAACTTATAAAATAGAAAAATAATTTGTCATAATGAGACCTTTCTCGTGCACTCAGTTTTAATAAAATATCCATCCCAAAGCATCCTTTAATATATAATACTATACTATGGACTTTCCTTGTGTCTCAGATAGTAACGAATCTACCAGCAATGCAGGAGATACCTGGGTTTGATCCTTGAGTTGGGAAGATCCTCTGGAGAAGGATATGATTACCCACTCTAGTATTCTTGCCTGGATAATTCCATAGGTAGAAGAGCCTGGTCGTCTACAGTCCATGGGATTGCAAAGAGTCAGACACAACTGAGCTATATTTTCATTTGTTAAATTTTATGCTTAGGTATATGTTAATAACATACTCTTCTTTTGTCCTAGATGATATCTAATATTTCATTCATTCCACATACTCTAAATCTTATTAAATGTATGCATTATTTTTCTACTGCTGCATAAAAACTACCCAATACTTAGCAACTTAAAGCACCACACTACCTATAATCTTGTTTTTTGTGAGCCAATAGTTTTATTTATTTATTTTATCAAATATAGTTGATGTTCAGTATTACAGAATTTATAAGTATGTAATATAGTGACTCAAAAGTTTTAAAGGTTTTACTGTTTTATGGTTATTATAGAGTATTGGTTCTATAATATATACTTGTAGATTCTTTTATACATAAGAGTTTTCATTTCTTAATTCCCTACACTTATCTTGCTTCTATCCTCTTTCCTCTTCGTACTGGTAACTCTTAGTTTGTTCTCTAAATCTGTGAGTCTTTTTCTTTTTGGTTATATTCACTAATTTGTTGTATTTTTTTAGATTCCACATGTGAGTGATACCATAAAATATTTTTCTTTCGCTGTCAACTTATTTCACTTAGCATAATACCCTCCAAGTCTATCTATGCTATTGCAAATGGTAAAATGTCCTTTTTTATTTTTAAATGACTGGATAGTATAATACCACATCTTCTTTATCTGTTCATTTGTTGATGAGTACTTAGATTGCTTCCATATCTTCACAGATATAAAGAAAGCTACCAGGTCTATTGAGGTGCATGTTTCTTTTTGAATGAGTGATTTTTTTGTTGTTGTTGTTGTTGTCGTCGTTGTTTTCTTTCAGCTATATACCAGGAGTGAAATAGCTGGAAAATGGAATAGAAGTTCTATTTTTAATTTTTTGAGACCCTCCATACTGTTTCCCACACTGGCTGTACCAATTTACATTCCTATCAACAGTGTATGAGGGTTCCCTTTCCTCCACATTCTTGCCAGTGTTTATTATTTGTGTTCTTATTGATGGTAGCCATTCTGATAGGTGTGAAGTGATGTTTCATTGTGCTTTTGGTTTGCATTTCTCTGATTATTAGCAACTCAAACAACTTTTTATGTTCCCGTTGGCCATCTGCATGTCCTTTTCAGGAAAATCTCTATTCAGGTCGTCTGTGTGGGCCAATAACCTGAAAGCAGCTCTGCGTCAAGGTCGCTCATGATGTCAGTCGTGTTTTCAGCTGTTTGAAGGCTTGACTGGAATTGGAAGATACACCTCCTATAAGGCTCACCACGTATCTGTTAAAAGGAGATCTTATTTTCACCTGGCTGTGGTAGGAGTCCTAGTTCTTCACCATATATACTTCTTCATAGGGCTGCTGAGGGGACCTCATAACATGGCAGTCAACTTCTCCCACAGTGAGGAATTCAAGAGAAGTTGCAGTCCATTCTATGGTCTAGTTCTGGAAGTTTCATGTCATCAGTTCTGCCGTATTCTACTCATTAAGATCAAGTTATTAAGCATGTTAATTATAGTATTCTGATAATATTAATTTTACTGTTACCACCCCACTTATTGCTCCCATTTGCTGAATATCTGTAAGAAAAGAGATTTTTATCCCTTACTCTCCAAGTTAGAATGATATTTTTATGGTTTCAGTTACGCATAGTTTTTTCTTCCTATTTTTAGATGCAGTGACAAGCATCTAATTTTTGCAAAGTGTTCAGTGTGAATCAATCTTTAAAGAGAAAAATCAAAACACGCAAGGAAAGTAACTTTATTCTCCAGGGAAGTGACAATGTCACTTGCAACTACTGTTGTTGCTTCTTCCTTGAATTCCCTTTACATGTTCTTTCTTCTTTTCTTTCCTATTTATTGTACCCTAACATGGTCATCTACTACTTCAGAATAATTCACATCATTTTAATTATTACATGAAGAGGCAGATATAGAATCACGTTTAATCTTGCCAGAAATTTAGACTTAGGTTTGAATAGCATAATTTTGAATTTTTTAGTGGACTAGGTAAGAAATATGTTTACTTGTTGGGCAGTTGAATATATGTGTCTGTGTACGTGAAACATAGTAAACATCAAATTGATTTCCAGTTTTATGACCAATTTTACCCATATTGTATACTTTTGTTTTAAACATACTTAAAAGGGGCAAGTCTGTTAATTCCTCCTAATTTGTGATGTTGATTGCATATATAGAAATGGGTTAATTTTCAGGATATTCTGGGCCCTTAAAAATAGTTTTGAAATTAAAATATCACTTTTTAAAATAAAAATCTTTCTCAGTATAAAAGAATAAACAGAAAACCACATTCCTCCAAGGTTATTCATTGAAGCATTTTTTTGATACTAGATTATTGGAAAAATCTAAATGCTTTTCCTCTGTAGAGTGGCTGAATAAACTGTTGTATATCCACATAGTAGAGCACTGTGCAGTCATTAAAAAAAATGAGTGAGCATGACCTCAATGATATGATAAGGAGTGACTTACAACATATAATATTAAATATCAGAGCAAGCATAATGTGGAAAATAGTATACAGAGTAGTCCACCATCTATGGAAGAAAAATAAAGGAACATATATATGTATGTATATATATATTATTCTTATTCTGCTTTACATATAAACCTATATACACATATACACATAAAAATAGATAAATTGTGTTTTTGTAGCTATACATACATATTGCTTATTTTATAAAGAAACAGAAATGACAACACAAAAACGACATAGTTAACTACAGCTGGTTTAGTGAGAACAATGCAGAAGGAATCAGGTTGCCCTCAGGAGTTTATCTATTTATAGTTCGTTAACTTTAGAACCAGGTAAATGTTTTACATAGTAAAAATAAAATGAAGATAAATGCAGAAAATAACCTCTTAAAATTGCATACAAACAAAAGCAAATGAAAATATATGTATAATGTAAATACACAGGAAAAAAGAGTATTTTAAGTTGCATTTGATCTGAGTACAGCCTTGGGTTCTTTGAAAAGAAATTCCGGACTGTATGTAGGAGGTTGTCAGTGAAAGGTATTAACATATTATTTTTGAAAATATTTTATATGAATTAAGTGACATAACAAATGAACAAATACACCTAGTGCTTTGGAACCAATACTTTCAATATTAGGGGATGGAGGAAAAACTCAGTGCTGTTGGAATTAAATTAGCAGTGATAACATACATTTGTGGTTTAGAAAATATCAATATAAACATCTCTTGGCTCTTTACACTGAACGGTCTAGATGAAGTGCAATTACAATAACAATAAGGACATATAGTTTCCAGAACTTGATTTCTAATGTCATTATCTGTGAAAGGGGTAGGATGAGGGAAGGGGAGAGTGAAACAACTTCTCTCGGGCAAGTTTTGGTCTGGGGTCATGGACACAGAAATTACAAGCTGAGTCTGACTTAAGGAACATTGGGATCATGTTCTAAGGACTTAATATCTCATTAAAAGCCACTGTTACAAAAATGAATAAAAAATCATAGATGGGCAGAAAAGATTTCCTAATGTTTTCTGACAAAAGATTCCAGTCCAGATTCCTTAAAAAACTGGAAATAGAACTGCAAGACGACCCAGCAATCCCACTGCTGGGCATATACACCTAGGAAACCAGAATTGAAAGAGACATGTGCACCCGTGTTCATCGCAGCACTGTTTATAATAGCCAGGACATGGAAGCAACCCTAGATGTCCATCAGCAGATGAATGGATAAGAAAGCTGTGGGACATATACACAATGGAGTATTGCTCAGCCATTAAAAAGAATACATTTGAATCAATTCTAATGAGGTGGATGAAACTGGAGCCTATTATACAGAGTGAAGTAAGCCAGAAAGAAAAACACCAATACAGTATACTAACGCATATATATGGAATTTAGAAAGATAGTAACGATAATCCTGTATGCGAGACAGCAAAAGAGACACAGATGTATAGAACAGTCTTTTGGACTCTATGGGAGAGGGTAAGGGTGGGATGGTTTGGGAGAGTGGCATTGAAGCATGTATATTATCATATGTGAAACGAATCGCCAGTCCAGGTTTAAAGCATGATACAGGATGCTCGGGGCTGGTGCACTGGGATGGTCCAGAAGGATGCGATGGGGAGGGAGGTGGGACGGGGGTTCAGGATGGGGAACACATGAACACCTGTGGCAGATTTGTGTCAATGTATGGCAAAACCAATACACTATTGTAAAGTAATTAGCCTTCAATTAAAATAAATATATTTATATTAAAAAAAAAGTTTCCAGTCCAGTCAATCTCTGGCAAAAGTATATGCACATCTCTAAGAAATGCCTTCAAATCAATAAATAGAAGAAAACCCATTTAAAAAATAAGAGAGAGGAAAACTTGAACAGTTCAAAAAGTATATATATATATATATATATATATATATATATATATTCAATACGCTCAAGAAAATGAAGTCACCATCATGAATAAGGATATGTAAAATAAAACAGGAATTAATACCTCTTATCTATTAATATAGGCAAAATATATTTTTTAAAAACTTACAGTGCTAGATTTGGGGACTTTTTGAAGGACTGGAATCTGATACATTGCAGGAATAAACAATTGTTAGTTTCTTAAATTTTTAAGCATGCTTATATACTATCCTGCTTCTCCAGTGTCTCAGCAGGTTAAGAATCTTCCTGCAATTCAGGAGATCCAGGTTTGATCCCTGGGTTGGGGAGATTCCCTGGAGAATGAAATGGCAACCCACTTCCGTCTCCTTGCTTGGAAAATTCCGTGGACTGAGAGGAGCCTGGTGACCAAGGTGTCCCAAGGAGTCAGACATGACTGAGTGACTAAGCACATGTACTATCCCATGACCTAGATACTCAATTTTGAGTTATAGCTATTCACTAAGACAAATATATTCACCAGCAAAAGAACTCGTATGTACAGGAATGTTAAGTCAGTCTGTCAGTCAGTTTAGTAGCTCAGAAGTTTCCGACTCTTTGAGACTAAATTTCCCTCTTAAAAAATCATCAGCTCAGGTGGTTTCACAAGTGACTTCTACCAAAATTTCAGTCATATCTAAGAAATCGAACATTCATAAAATATTATCTGCACTTTACATGTAAAGCTAGATAATCAACTAACAAAGCCTGGATTTATAACAATTGTTCATTTGACGGTGTAAAAACTTTCACTGTGACTGATTTCAAGGTATCATCATGATGTCACTGAACATAGAGCTGGGAAGGGATGTGCAATAACTCACCAGTACTTGGCATTTCCATCACACTGATATAATAGGCAGAAATAACCTCAGGATCATAGATTACAGCAAGATGTAATCAATTAGTGAGTATGAGTTGATCTTTGCTACCATGTAAATATTTTGTTTATTGAAAACATTGCACCCATTGGTGTTAGAGTTCAAAAGGGTTCCTGACCTGAATGTTATTACGTATGTCAAGTATGATCAGTGGGAGTCCTTCAGGCTTGCTCCTTTGCCCTTTTATTCTTTTTGTTTTCTTTTCTTTTGAGATAATCACGAATCATGTGGTTGTTTTCAGTTTTTTACCCTGTCTCTTTACTCTCTCGGGTTGAGAAGAGTTCTGTCTCATTTTTCTTTTCCTTTTCCATCATGTTGATGTTTTCAAGAAACTAGGTCCGTTGTCTTGTAGTCTAACAGCTTGTCTTCATCTGATTGTTTACTCAAGGTTAGACTCAGCTTAAAGACATAGATGTTTCCTCATAGGTATCCTTGATTACTTTCCATTGCATCAATGAAGAGATTCATATTGTTAGTTTCTTCTGTTTTTAGTGGTGCTAAGTATGATCACTTGAATATTGCAGTATGCTGGACCTATGCATTGTAAATTATCCTTTGACTTTTACTGATGTAGGAGATTATTTGTGAAGTATGAATTTCAGGAATTTATTTTTTACTATATAATACTTAATATAATTTAATAAATGTTAGGTTTGGCTAACAAGAGGCTTTGTAAATAACAACTCTCTCATGAGATGGTATGAAAAAGCTCTAATACACTACCCTGCCTATCACAATATACACCCAAATAATCTATCAAATTATATAATTTATCATATTACAAAACAATACATAAAAACACACATACATGTATGACAGTCAGTTAAGTCAATCAGTCATGTCCAGTTCTTTGTGACCTCAAGGACTGCACCATGCTAGGATTCCCTGTGCATCACCAACTCTTGGAGCTTGCTCAAACTCATGTCCATCAAGTTGGTGATGCCATGCACCGTCTCAACCTTTGTCATGCCCTTCACCTCCCACCTTCAATCTTTCCAGCATCAGGGTCTTTTCCAATGAGTCAGTTCTTCACATCAGGTGGCCAANGGGACAACAGAATATGAGATTGGATGGCATCACTGACTCAGTGGACATGAGTTTGGGTATACTCCAGAGTGACGATGGACAGGGAGGCCTGGCATGCTGCAGTTCATGAGGTTGCAAAGAGTCGGACATGACAGAGCGACTGAACTGAACTGGGAAAAAAAAAAAAAAAAAAGACTATAGTAGACACAATAATAGCCTAAAATTTCCTCTTAAAAAATCATCACCTCAGGTGGTTTCACAAGTGACTTCTACCAAAATTTCAGAGTCTATCTTACAGGAATTATTCCACAATTTAGAGTAAAATGGAATATTTATCAATTCATTTTGAGGTCACATAGCTCTAATTCCAAACTGAGATAAGGATAAATCTAAAATAACTGAATGAAAAGCCTATTTCTTTATAAGTATAGATTTTAAATGATTAAATTCACTATTGGCCAACATATGTCCCTATGTCATTGCCTTAGTTTACAGCACTGCTATTTCTTTTCAATACTGCCTCCAATGGTGTTCTACATCATCTACTATGTTTTTTATTTCCTTGCAAATGTTTCTCATTACATTCATCATCCTTTCTTCTTGTGCAGCAATATTTTCACTTCAATATGTTATCTCCTTTTACTTTTGTGCTTCTGTATTAGAAAGCATGTCTTTTGACTCCTATTAAAGTTAGAAAGCCGTATCAAATTTTTTATTTCCTTTCCTATTTTATCTCCTAATAGCTCACTCACAAGAGTTATAACTCATCACTTAAATAACTGGCTCATGAAAAGAATGTCAAATAGTAGTTGGATTTGTTCTAACTTAGTGTTAAATGTCGGAGAAGGCAATGGCAACCCACTCCAGTACACTTGCCTGGAAAATCCCATGAACAGTGGAGCCTGGTGGGCTGTAGTCCATGGGGTCGGTAAGAGTCGGGCACAACTGAGCGACTTCACTTTCACTTTTTACTTCTGTGCATTGGAGAAGGAAATGGCAACCCACTCCAGCTTCTTGCCTGGAGAATCCCAGGGACATTGAANCAATGGCAACCCACTCCAGTACACTTGCCTGGAAAATCCCATGAACAGTGGAGCCTGGTGGGCTGTAGTCCATGGGGTCGGTAAGAGTCGGGCACAACTGAGCGACTTCACTTTCACTTTTTACTTCTGTGCATTGGAGAAGGAAATGGCAACCCACTCCAGGGTTCTTGCCTGGAGAATCCCAGGGACATTGAAGCCTGTTGGGCTGCCGTCTATGGGGTCGCACAGAGTTGGACACGACTGAAGCGACTTAGCAGCAGCAGCAGCAGCAGTGTTAAATGTAAGAAGAAGGCTTACAGAAACCTGTGTTTCAATAATATTATTAACTATATGGTAATGATTATTATTACTAAGATTTAACAACAACAACAAAACTCTATGAGTTTTAGATTGCTTATTATGTTTCAGTAGCTCTCTTTGATATTCATATTATACAGGAAAAATGCAAAACTTAAACAGAGATGTTGCTCAAGATCATCCAGTTACTTAGTGGCAGAGCCAAAATTTAGATTCATCCTAACTTTTCTTTTTTTTCTTTTTTAATTAACAGACTTTATATTTTAAAGCAGTTTAGCTTTACAGACCTGGAGCATGTGGTACAGAGTTCCCTCTCTCTCCTGTTGAGAGTGCCCCCTCTTGTTAACATCTTGCATTAATGTGGTATATTTGTTACAACTGAACCAATATTGGTATATTATTATGAACTAAGGTCTATAGTTTACATTAGGGTTCATTTTTGTGTCATAAAGTTCTATGCATTTTGATAAATGCATAGTCTTGTGTCCATTATTTTAACATCCTGAAGTATAGTTCCACTGATGTAAAAAAATCCTCTGTGGTCCACCTATTCATCCCATCCCCACTCCTGGCAATTGATCTTTATATTTTCTAACACCATACATAAACTTTAGTATCAAATACTGGGCTCTAAACTATTACTGGATATTATGAGGTGACTAGTCTCTACATATTATAAAATAATAAACATCAATTCATATTTCTAATGTCACTTAAAATTTATCTATTTAAAAAATTGGTGTGTTCTCACTTTTTCCAGAAGTCTATGACAATTCTGAAAATGAAATCTAAGAATATAACATTTTCCCTCTTATGTTAAAAATGTGTAGACTTTTGGGACCGTGATTCATGAATAAGAATGCATAATAAAGAAATAAGGATGTTATTTTTTAAAAATAAATATTATGCTACACAAATATTCATTTAAATATTGTATATAAAACCAAAATGATACATATTAAATGTCTTAAAAAGTGGATTTAACTAAGCAAAATATTGGAAGGCAGGCAATGGAATAGTATGAAAGTACTATTTTTTAAATAGTACTATTTTTTTTAAGTACTATTTTTTAAAAAACACTTATAATGTAGAAAACAGCAACATGAAAGGGTGTTGATAAAAAACCAAGTTACTCTTCTGTTGTTTAAAAATATTTTCACTGAAATTTGCACTTCGACAGGGTGACATTTATGGTATGCAAATTAATTTTTATTAAACTTTTTCATGTTTGGTACAAATTAAAACAAGGGACTGATTAGTTAAAATATTTATTTCCCTGAGTTGAACGACAACTATATCTTTCTTTTCTCTTGCAAAATTTAAACAGTATAAAAACTTTTCTGATGTTTTTTCATGCATAGAAGATATCTGTGACACAATGAAATATGCTAAATATTAAAGTTGGCGACGTTTGTACCTGCAACCATAACTGATTTTTATTTTTACATTTCTGCTTACATAGCCTTCCAATTTTTCCATGTGGAGTGCTGTCTTGATTATTAAATATGGAATATAATGTAAACATTTTTATTCTCTACATAACTGCTAATCCTTATTTGTAGAATGCTAGCCGAGAGCAGTTCTCAACTATGTTTTTTGTTTGTTTATTTTAAACACAGATTTTTCATGCTTTGCATGAAACAATTCAGCAATACCTGCTTATTTTTTTAATGCTCTCTTAATTGGCTGGTTGGTTGAGGCTCTGCTAAGCATGGTGAGTGAAGCTGGGTGGTATAGGAGTAGGTGGATATGGGAAGGGCAGAGCCTTGAGTTACCACTCATCATTACAGTGGTCTGTGACAGTGCATCTTCAAAATCGCCCTGTAGAGATGCACTGTTTGACTTTCCCTTAACAATGGATATATTAAAACAAGGGAGCATTCAGGTGAACTATTTCTTATTACTACTTGAAATTAATCAAATATACCTTCCTTCTCATCTTTAAAATGAGGATTGAAAGACATCAAGGACATCACCCAGGACATATGTAAGTATTTTATCAAATAACATATATTTGACAGCCATCTATAGATTTCAGGCATATATAATAGAATTCAAAAATAAAAATTCTGTAAATCTGAAAAGATATTCTTAAATGTATTTCTGTTACAAACTTGATCAGTCCCTAATGAAGTAAAAGTCTCTCAAACCCCAGGCAGAAATGATTCATGTATTTATATATTGAAATGGCTATTTCCATGGTTATTTTTGGCCCAGATTTGCAGTGTTAGGATTATCTTTCTGGAGGTAAACTTACAACATCGGTGACCCTATAAAGTCAGCCAGTGTTTTCCAGTTTGCCTGAACGAATTCACATTCCCAAATGTTACTAAATCTAAATCAATGAGGAATATTCTTTTTTTAGGTGAATATGAGGAACACCTTGTTTGGCGATTTACAAAATAGACCCTACAGTCGGAGGAACAGACTGAATGAGACTTTATCTTGTACTGCTTGTGCTCAGATGCTCAGGCATTTCCAACTCTTTGTGATCCCCAAAGCTGTAGCCAATTAGGCTCCTCTGTCCGTGGGATCTTCCTGGCAAGAATACTGAAATGAGGTGCCACTTCCTCCTCCAGGGAATTTTCCAGAACCAGAGATTGAAACAGAGTCTCTTAAGTCTCCTCCAGTGACAGGCAGATTCTTGTCCAGTAGTGCTGCCTGGGAAGACTTTGCACCCCTTAGATCCAGTTTTTTTTTAATCTTTCTGGGTTTCAGTTTCTTGATTTCTAAAATAAAAATTCAAAAGAAGCTGGATGATTGGGTAAAGATGGGGAAATCCTTAAGATAGTACCTGGACAAATTATTTTCAATAAGTTCTTGCTACCTTTCTTGTTGCTACTATTACTTTATCAGTGTGTAAAAGGAGATTACTGCACCATTTTGTCTCCCCCAGTAGGTGGTTTTTGCAGTAGTCATGTATGAATGTGAGATGTGGACCATAAAGAAGGCAGAGTGTCAAAGAATTGATGCTTTTTGAACTGTGGTGTTGGAGAAGACTCTTAGGAGTGCCTTGGACTGCAAGGAAATCAAATAAGTCAATACTAAATGAAATCGACCCTAAATATTCATTGGAAGGACTGGTGCTGAAGCTGAAGCTCTAATACTTTGGCCACCTGATGTGAAGAGCCAACTCATTGGAAAAGACCTTGATTCTGGGAAAGACTGAGGGAAAGAGTAGAAGTGGGTGACAGGAGATGAGATGGTTGGATGGCATCACTGACTTGATAGACATGAGTCTGAGCAAACTCAGGGAGGTGGTGAAGGACAGGGAAGCCTGGTGTACTGCAGTTCATGGGGTTGCAAACTGTCACACACGACCTGGTGAATGATCAACAGCAAGAGTATATGGTCAATATGAAGTGTGCCATACGATGATGGCAGTTAAATGGACCCCATCTATAGACACTCTCATTTAATACACCCCATGAAATACGTCCAACTGTTTGACTCTCTTCCACAAATTAACTCTTTTATGCTTATATCTTTAAAAGTTCCAGCAATTAGTGTGTGGTAGTGGCTGGTCCTCAAATTATATTTTAAGAAGGCTTTATTGTATCTCAATTTCATCTGCAGAATCATTTAAAATTCACAAAGCCTTGCATTATCACACATCAAATGTCACAGTCTGGCAGTTAATCTTATTGAAAGGTTAGGTATGTGTAGCACCTGCAAAGGTTTCTGAACTGAAGATTCCCAGGATTTGATGCTAAAATGACGATGAAGGTAAAATGAAATTGAGGATTGGAAAGGCAGCTGTGTATTAACTAACTTTTGGATTTGTCAGTGTCTTAAAAGTTCCTGCATATTTTTCCTTGCTTATTGATGACAACAACAACTTACACAACAAATATCAATCTTCTCTTGTGAAAACAAGGTGGTCCTTAAGTTTGCTTCTCTGTGTAATACTAAAATAAGGAAGTAAAAAAAAGTGATGTGCTGGTTAATAGCATGTTTGGTTTTTATTCATCCATTAAACAAAGAACATTTTTTGGTATGTCAAATTCTGCAAATTCTCAATTAAGTATGTGTAAATTATCTTCAGTGTGCAGATTTAAATATTAGTCTATTCTCACTAAGCAGAATGTCTGTGATCATTTTTTGCAAGGATGTGTGCTCTGGGAATGTAATCTTTAATATTTAACTCAATCCAAATATAATTATAAAGGACAAACTTCTGGGGAAAAGGAAGAATGCAGCCCCTTTTGGATTACAGTTTTGATTACTTCATAGACACAAATGTCTAGAAGAACAAGGCAGGTAATGTAATTGAGGGTCATGGGTCAGTTCAGGTGTATGTGTATCATTCAGTGGGGTTGGCAGCCCCCTCTGGTACTTCAATTCCGGGCCAAATTGTGGGAATCTTGGGTCTATGTTACTAGTGCTTTGTTTAAAAACATACATTGAAAGCCAAACAAAAGCTATCTGCAGACTGAATGTTGCCCAGAGGCCATTCATTTATTACTTCTGGCAGAGAATGTGAGGGCTAACCACAGGGCAGATGCTTGATGTTAGTGAAAAATATACTCGGAATCTGTAGAAAACTATTGTTTCATGCATACTACCATAACACAGAGTTCTTTTGGGAGCTATTTGCCATAAAAATTATTTTATTACTTTGTACTAATGCTGCTTGTCTTTTTATGTGATAGTAAGTGGTCACTAATAAATTATGTATAGCAGATAGTCAGAAATAGGAGGACTGACTTTCCACTTGTCAAGGGACCCAACTTTGAAAGAGAGAAATATAGACAGGAATCTCAAGGTGTTTATGAACAAGTAACAAGTTTATTTAGTGGGGAGTGTTTTTCCTTCCAAAGCAGTGCTCCTCTCAGTCTGAACAGACCCACAAGTATAAAGCCCTCTGTAGCAATTTTCCTGGGCCATCTGAGTAGAGAGGTTGCCTAACCTTTAGGCATTGGTAGACTTCATAAAGGCTTCCCAGATGGTGCTATTGGTGAATAACCTGCCTGCCAATGCCAATGAAGGAGATGTAAGAGACGCAGGTTTGATCCCTGGGTCTGGAAAATCCCTGGGGAAGGAAATGACAACCCATTCAAGTATTCTTGCCTGGAAAATCCCAAGGACAGAGGAGTCTGGTGGGCTACAGTCCGCAGCATTGCAAAGAGTGACTGAAGCAACTTGGTACGCACAGAGATACTTTGTAAAGACAGTATATTGTTATTTAGTCACTCAGTCACGTCTGACTCTTTGTGAACCATGGACTGCAGCATGCTAGGCTTTCCTGTCCTTCACCATCTCACAGAGCTTGCTCAGACTCATGTCCATTGAGTCAGTAATACCATCTAACCATCTCATTCTCTGATGTCATCCCCTTCTCCTCCTGCCTTCAATTTTCCCCAGCATCAGGGTCTTTTCCAGTGAGTCAGTTATTCACATCAGGTGGTCAAAGTATTGGAGCTTTAGTTTCAGCATCAGTCCTTCTAATGGATATTCAAGACTGATTTCCTTTAGGATTAACCTGTTTGACCTCCTTGGAATCCAAGGGAATCTCGAGAGTCTTCTCCAACACCACAGCTCAAAAGCATCAATTCTTCCGTGTTCTTTACAGTCCAACTCTCACATCCGTACATAACTACTGGAGAAACCATAGCTTTGACTAGATGGAAATTTATCAGCAAAATATTGTCTCTGCTTTTTAATATGCTGTCTAGATTTGTTATACTTTTCCTTCCAAGGAGCAAGTGTCTTTCAATTTCATGGCTTCAGTCACCATCTGCAATGATTTTGGAGCCCCCTAAAATAGTCTTTCGCTATTTCCAATGTTTCCCCTTCTGTTCACCATGAAGTGATGGGACCAGACACCATGATCTTGTTTTCTGAATGTTGAGTTTTAAGCCAGCTTTTCACTCCCCTCTTTCACTTTCATCAAGAGGCTCTTCAGTTCCTCCTCACTTTCTGCCATAAGGGTGGTGTCATCTGCATTCTGAGGTTATTGATATCTCTCTTGGAAATATTGATTCCAGCTCAAGTTTCATGTAGCCCAGAATTTTTCATGATGTTCTCTTCATATAAGCTAAATAATCAGGATGACAATATACAGCCTTGATGTACTCCTTTCCCAATTTGGAACCAGTCAATTCTTCCATGCCCAGTTCTAACTGTTGCTTCTTAACCTTCATATATGTTTCTCAGGAGGCAAATAAGGTGGTGTTCCCATTTCTTTAAGAATTTTCCATAATTTGTACGGTAACTGTGTGGAATCCATTAACATTATGATACATGGATTTTTGTAGTAAGCTCAGGTTCTGCTGTCATCGCTGACCCCAGCTGTGAAGTTGGTTATTTCCTCTCCAGCAACAGGATGGTGATTTCCATTAGGTTTTTCCAAAGCCAAAGAGAGTCTACAGCATCCTCCTCTTCTTCCTTCTTTCTCTTAGTTTGTCTAGCAAGAAATTTCTCTTGTATCTAGTATTCAGTGTAGTGGTTATGTATAATCTTTGTGTTCTGTTATATCAGAGTTTTCTGATTTGGGCAGAAAGTGCAGGGGACTGAGGGAGAGAGAATATATAAATGCTGAGGGAACCATGGAGTTGTGCCACTCAGATTTCTTTGGAAAGAACATGCTGTGGGGAGTTCAGTTGACGCGGAGCCTCAAGCTGACACTCCAGAGAAGGTAGAAGGCTCTTTTAACAAGGGTTGCTGCCAGGCAAAGGACCTTGGGGTTCTAGTAGTGGCCAGATTCCTGCTCAGTGAAGGATTCTTTTAAGGCAACTTGCTTGAATTCTCCACATTGTTCTGGCAGAAAATTTTTCAGACATAAGCTGTAGACTGAGGCTCTTCTACTCAATCCTTCTTCCACTTTCTCCTTTCACAGAGTTCAGACCTGCCTTGTGGTCTTAAGATTTTTCCTTCTTCTGTGCTTTTCCCCTTTCTCCGTGATAGGCTTTCTTCCAATAAATCTCTTGAAAGAGGCATCTGCTTCTTTCAAGACACGTATGGCCTATAAATATTATAATCTATGTGTAGGGTTGTGTGTATGTATATGCACATGTTTGTGTGTCCTTTCTGTTACAACGTATATTTCTATAATGTAAACTTAAATCACATACAGTGGCATATAGTATAAAAATACCTGTTTCAAGTGCTGAAATTACATTATTCTCTACTTGATTTTGGGCTTCCCAGTTGGTTCAATGGTAAAGAATCTGCATGCCACTGCAGGAGATGCAGGGACATAGGTTCGATCCCTGGGTCAGGAAGATACCGTGGATGAGGAAATGGCAACCCGCTCCAGTATCCTTGCCTGAAAAATTCCATGGACAAAACAGCCTGGGGCCCTACAGTCTATGGGGTCACAGAGTCAGAAACGACTGGACAACTAAGCACACACACCTGCATGTACTTGATTTTCTCAGCATGTTAATATTTTGAAGCCATCTGGGACTTGCTTTCCCAGAATTAAAAGAGAAGCCTTCAGGAAGTGGGAAATACTACATAAGTGGTTTCTATTAGTGCAAATATCACAGGTTTAATGGCTTCAAAACCACTAAAGTTTTCACAATATGTCTGCCAAAACTGCAAATGCAAATGAATCTGAAAATATATTTCCTGTGTGTTTAGAAAAAAAACTGAGGCAAATTCCACATTGTGAATAAAACTTTTAATTTTTATAAAATTGATCTCAATTGGGAGTATTTCCCTCTAAGTAAGTTTATCTTGGGGGCAGAGCCATACACCTTGGAAGACATTGAGAGCTGAGATTTAACTGTTAATAGTAATATTAAGATTATTATTGTCTCTATTAGTACTCTGGCTACAAAGCTGCATGTTTTTAGTGCTCTGTCTTACATTATTTTTAAAAAAAAATGCTGCTATTTTAGTGTGTGATTTTGTAGAGCACAAGTTTTTTCTCATTATAGAAGACATTCTAGTGTATATCAATAGCGATATATATTGTTCTTTCAGAGAGCCAGGGTTTGGCAAATTAAAAGCTTTATTTTGCAGATTGTCCTCAAAATGAGCCTGGCCTATTTTGGAACTCAGAATTGAAACACTGATCATTCTCTTTCATTTGTGTTCTAACCATCCTCTGTTTCCACTCAGGCAATGGATACTCCAGAATGGATTCAGAGAAGACCCACATTAAAAATGCAAAGAAGAAACAAATAAATATGTTTGAAGATATGTCTTCATGTAGGCTTGTTGTCTAATCACCTAAGTGACTCATTTTGTACTTGCCCACTCTGAAGCACCCAGGATTCAAATTCATGCACCAGAAGAACATTCACAGGTTGTGGACCTTCGGGATCACTTGGTAAGTGGGGGAGAAAAAAAAAAACGAACACCAATAGTTTGCTGTTTTAAAGTACATAACAGAGAGAGAGAAATAAGTTAGAAAGCTGAGAATGTATTTTATCAAATGCTCCCCACTACTATTTGCACAGACAAAATGTATTCTTCTTGTTTAGCCACTTAAATGATGACCTTTCACTAGGAAATTTTTATTCTGGTAACCTAAGAGAAATACCAAGGCATAAATATATTTTCAGACTTGCGGAAAAAAAATAAACCTCATATATAAATGTTTTGTCCTCAAATAAATTGAATGTCTTCTCTAGGAGGGAAGTTTGAGATGCAACTTCATAAAAATAATATCTAAGATTTAAGGATAGCTTTTCCCCTACTCCAATGATGACAAGAGAAGTAAGGGGCATGTTTCATGATGAGTGATTTAGAGAGAATATAAGGAAGCCTTTCTGATAAGGCAGTGCTAAATCACTGCAATACTACGAAGGATTGCCAAGAAATAAAGTTCATCATTATAGTCTTCAGAGCAGTGTGTCCTAAATAAACAAAGAAGACCGTGGGTCATATGGCCCTCTTACATAATAAATCTTACCTATTTTATCTAACTTATCTTTAGATAAATTTCTTAAAATCTCTGCTGTCTCATTCTTTTCATGAAATAGTTGATGAGTGATTTTATATTTTTCTGTCCACATGATCAAGAGAACAGAAAAATAAAGATGAAATTTATCTCCAACAATTAGTCTGTAACACTGCTTCTCAGACAACAGTAGATAGTAGAATGACTTGAAATAAAATGTATTATGATGAGGCCTTACTCAGCACTTATGGAATCAGATTTCCTGGGTGTGGAGCATACACCTTGACTTTTTTTTTTAAGTTTAAAATGATCTACATTTTCTCAAGATTGGCTTGAAATGCCAATCAAGAACAAAACATAATTTTCTTATGGAAGGCTAAACAGGACCATACCAAGAAAATTCAAGTCTATCTGGAACTTTTAAGCTTGGTGATTATCTAAAATCCTTAGTGGAGGAGATAGGGCCTGAAACAAACAAAGCAAAATTAAAAATCACCTTGGTATTTAAGAAAAAAAAAAAAACCCTTTAGAACAGAAATGTCAAGAACAGATATTTTAGAAAGAAATATGTTTTTAAACCTAAGATTTTTTTATTCAATTGAAAGGAGGCTTCAGCAGAAGTGGTCAAATGTCTTTATGAAATAAATGAAATTAACTGTTATGTTACAAAATACCTTGTGATTGAGTAAACTGAGGGTCTCCAGTGCATTAACAAGAAATTATAAGATCATTTGGAAGATGCAGTAGGGTTACTAAAGTGAAGTCTCAGAATATAAGCATTGCCAATACTCACCAAAATATGAATCCTTTCCTTACCCCTAAATTGTTAAGTTGCCATGGACAATAAAAGGAGGCTCTGGGATAACAAATATTCAAGTAGGTACTGATCATTTTTGTATTTTGCATGTAAGTTACAAGTGAAGGACTGATGCTGAAGCTAAAACTCCAATACTTCGGCCACCTGATGTGAAGAACTGACTCACTGGAAAAGACCCTGATTCTGGGAAAGATTGAAGGCAGGAGGAGAAGGGGACAACAGAGGATGAGATGATTAGATGGCATCACCAAATCTATGGACATGAGTTTGAGCAAGCCCTGGGAGTTGGTAAAGGACAGGGAAGCCTGGCGTGCTGCCATCCATGGAGTCACAGAGTCGGACACAGCTGAACGACTGAACTGAACAAGTGAAATAATTCCCAATACATAATATACTGAAAACATTGCCCTATTTTCTATTTCACTTTCAGGAAAGTTATTCCTGGATTTAATAGCCATAAAGAATGTAAAATCATAAAATATAAGATTAAAAAAATCATGAGTTCTACTATAGTTTTAATACATACAGATTTTATACATGGTTATAATTACAAAAAGAAAGTTTCTGCATTGTCTCTGGTTCTAGTTATTAGAAGTAATACCCTCCAGCCTGAGCTTGGCAGTCTATACCATTGCTACACTGAACTTCAAAAGACATTTGTAAGATGGACAGTTGCCAGTAAGTAGCCTGCTTCTATCCTATTTTAATATTAACTTAACAACTGGAAGGATCTGACTTTTAAAATATTAAACACATGTTCAATTATTAAAGAGCTAACATTCTTTTTCTTATTGCTAAACCTGTATGGAAAGAACACTGAAACTAATATGCAGTCTGTTACCAGTTTCACAAACTGCGATACCACATGTGCTAAACTGTTTCTATGCTGTCTCGGTCATCAAAACAGAGCTCAGCAATACCAAAATCTGATGAAGATGCAATTAAAACTACTGATCAAAGTTTCCAGTGGGCACAACAGATTATTTCCAAGAGGGATGTGCAGATTATTGCTCAAACCAAAAATGACTACAGATTATTATTTTTGCCACTAATCTAACAGGAAAGAATTGCCAGCTAATGAACCTTAGGAAGGAGATTAATTAAAGGAATAAAAGAATCCTCCTACTCTCACCCTTTTCCAAACATGTACAAGTCTAACAATAGAAAGTAAGATTCATTAAAATGTGACAGTAAGTAAGAAAGAGAAAATGCAATAAAAACTGAATTTCTGGATAAATAACAGGCTTCCATAAATAGTGCATCAAACAATTAGCTAATGAAGGTCAATAGTTTATCAACTTTGGACATGTTATCATGGAATTTGAATATCTTAATACTTAATGAGTCTTAAAATTAACTTAATAATATAGACAACTTCATCACATTTGCTGATTAAAATAATTGTAGTTGTCCCCAGTCTTCCTGAACAAATTATTTTGATCAGGGCATTTTATCTGCTTGGTTTATTCTATTCTTATAGAACACTGAAAGAAGAAATACAAGGAAAATTTAGTAGAAATAGATTTATAAATAAAATTTTATTTGTTGCCCAGTATCCAGCACTTCAGGCTTCCCAGGGGGCTCAGTGGGTAAAGAATCTGCCTGCAATGCAGGAGACGAGAGTTTGATCCTTGAGTCAGGAAGATTCCCCTGGAGGACAAAATGGCAACTCACTCTGGCATTCTTGCCTAAGAATCCATGGACAGAGGAGCCTGGCAGGCTACATTCCATAGGGTTGCAAAGAGTCGGACATTAGGCTGAGGCATGACATGCAAAAGATGTCAGAAATGACACCCAGGTGGAGTAGTCATGTAATGTGTGTAACAATACTGGTTTCTGTACCTCTGCTACCATTATTAGGTTGTGTGTTGTGTGTACTCAGTCTTATTTCACTCTTTTCAACCACATGGACTGTAGCCCACCAGGCTCCTCTGTCCATGGAATTTCCCAGGCAGGAATACTGGAGTGGGTTGCCATCCCCTACTCCAGGGGATCTTCCTAACTCAGGAATTGAACCCACATCTCTTGCACCTCCTTTATTGCTAGGCAGATGCTTTACCACTTATACCATATATGACTCCAAGCAAGTCATGTCACGCCATCCACAAAATGAGGTACTGGATGAAATACTCTCCCTTTCTCCTTTTCATATTATAATTTTACAGTCTATAAGCTAATAAAGGGAAATGTAGCAGAGATAATGCATGAACCTAGAAAAGAATAAGTTACTGACATTCAGCTTTGGGATTTTTTACTTTCATATTTATATTCTTCATGAGTTGGTGTTAAAACTAATTTCATTCCCAGGTCACATCACATGATGGTAAAGTCAGATGACTCAGATTTATGATGGGAAGAAGGGTCAACTAGCCTATGAAAAATTCACAAGGTAGATAATACATGAGTTAGAAATGGCATTTTATGTTTAAATAAATATGAATTTCCATATGCTTAGTGGAGACTAAGACATAATCCATTAAGCAAA
This sequence comes from Neotragus moschatus, assembly GCA_006410615.1. Lineage (NCBI taxonomy): Eukaryota > Metazoa > Chordata > Mammalia > Artiodactyla > Bovidae > Neotragus > Neotragus moschatus. The sequence continues at coordinate 139,534 of SJYA01002701.1, forward strand.
TGTTTATTAAGTGCTTACTTTGTGCCAAGCAATTGTGTTTGAAACTGCGAGACCCAATGTAGGAATTAAAATTTATATTCTCTACCTTAAGTAAACTTACAACTTAGTTGAGAGCACTCCAAATGTCAAAACACCATTTTTTAAAAAGCAAACTATAGTTAATTAAATAGTAATTAAATTCTTATTGGACACTAAGTTTAAGTTCTTAATGAATGTATAAAATAAAATAGAAAAAATAGAAATGTTTTTATTTCTATCCAAAAGAGGATACCATGTGATACAGTGAAAAATTGAGCAATTAACTGAAAATCCAAGGAAACTTGAGAAATGATTAGAGATGTTCATATATTAGGATTACAGATCTCTCATAGGTCATGGAAAGAAAGTACCTGATTCAATTTAAAACTTGCCTGTTAAAATAATTTCCTTCTGTGACAGTGGTGTGAATTTGTTCCAAACGAGACACAATATACCTTATACCAAAATGGAAGTATAGTAATGTCTAAAATGCATGCAAATTATATGATATAAATTCTCAGATATTAATTAGTGACTGACTTACCTACACAATGTACCCCCTTCATTTCTTTAGTTAATATATGATGAATTTTTATTTCATCTCTGCATTGGTTAGAATAAAGTAATTTTTGCTATGGCAACAATACAGGAAACCTAAAATGACAGAAGTCAATTACTTGCTACACATCTGAAACCCAAGCTAAAGAAGTAATCTCAGTCTGGACACAGCGTTACATGTCATGACAGAAGAGAAAGAATTGATCCACATGTTGGTTCTGAAATATTCATTGGTCAAATCAAATGACATGCTCAAATTTGTAGCCAATAGGGCAAGAATTGGAAGCAGATATTTGTAAATAGTAATAATTTCTACCATGACCTTCCACTGATTTCCTCTTACAGAGTCATTTTTTTAATTTTAAAAATTTTTCATGAAAGTGCTAATGGCTCAGAGATAAAGAAACTGCCTGCAATGCAGAAGACTCAGGAGACATGGGTTTACCCTGGGTCAGGAAGATCCCCTAGAGGAGGAAATGGCAACCCAATCCAGTATGGTCACCTGAAAAATCCCATGGACAGAGGAGCTTAGTGGGCTACATTCCAAAGAGTTGCAAAGAGATGGACACGACAGAGCATGCATGCACACAAAATAGTACATGCATGTACTTAAAAATTTTTTTGAAAGATTTTTAATATTAAAAAGCAAAACTAAACAAAAACAGTGTTCCCTTCCCAATCTTACCTTTGCTGAGTCTTTCCTCATAGCTAAAATTAGAAAATGAGGACAGTGATTTTAAAGATCAACTTTTCCAACTATGTAGCTGGTTAAGATAAGCCAGTGTTGGAAGTAAAATCCAACTTTATATTTTAAAAAAGAATACCCACAATTCCATGGGATCACCAAACCTATGCATTAATGCTCAGATGCTATGTGGACAGAGCACCTGCATTGACTATGTAAAGGGAGTCTTTTTCTTTGTTTAGCTTACACTTGCATTTATATGGAAAATTCAGTGCTAAGGTTCCATCTATTCATGTTCTGTCACCTTTTGATTCATCTCTTGTAAAAGTCAATATGTCACTATTCTCTGTATGTCAGTAGAGACTGATTGGACTGCTGACTTTAAAGACAGGTCAGAAAGTCATTGCAAAAAAAGGTGACAACCTTTACTGAAACAGAATGATGCTAAATGTCAAAGAACAAAAGATTTAGATGCAATTTAAAGACTGACATGCAAAATGCTTAACTGTGTTGCTGGAATATTAGGTTCCAAATCATGTAAAACTGACCTAAACTCATCCTACAGCTCTGTGGAGTCACTTTGGAATACCACGTCCTTCCTGGGTTCTTCTAAAATAGAAATGGAAGGAGAGATAGCTAGGTATCATTTTCTGGAAGTAGTACCTATCTGCATTAAGGCAGGTGCGAAATCTCAACGCCAAAGGGACAAAACAATTCCAAATTAAAATTCTGATTTTTTCATCAGGTTTCAAGTGAAAATGCTTATATCTCTGGAGGTGTGAGGGCCATTTTCTTTTTGTTAATACTATATCCATCAGTGCTTATGTGCTTAGTAGCTTTAGTTGTGTCTGACACTTTGCAACCAGATGGACTATATATAGCCCGTCAAGCTCTTCTGTCCATGGGGCCTTCCAGACAAGAACACTGGAGTGGGATGCCATGCCCTCCTCCAGGGGATCTTCCCAACCCAGGGATTGAACCTGTGTGTCTTATGTCTTCTGCATTGGCATGCAGATTCACATAAAGAAGACATATTCTTTCTAAAGTAAGTAAAATTATTCTGAAAAATTTTTGACACTTTCAGGAAGCCTTCAGCAATTCATTAAACTCTACTTTTAGTCCTGGAAAATATACTTATTTTAGATTATTCTTGAACCTCCACTCCTTCTGCCTATGTGTCCTATGTTGAGTAGATAGATTCGGGAATCAATTCTGAAGGGAAAGTGAACTAAAGGTTGAAGTATGATGTTAGAGGTGAGCTGGGGTTATGTCAAGACCAGGGAAGACCAGCTAGAAAAGTTCAGGGAGATATATTACTTACATTATTTTGTTTAACAAATCAAATGATTTCCTTTCTTCTTTACAAGATTTATTACATTTCAGCCAATGATTTAGATTTCTTCCTACATGTCCCACACTGTGCTTGGTGCTGAGAGAACAACAAAGAACCAGATCTTTTGACTTCGAAAAGTTTGCTGTCATACAGGAAGTCAAGCAATCCTGAATATGTCACATACTGTCATATAGGAAGTCAAACAGTCCTTATCAATAAAAGCCTGTTATCAAAAAACAGGATAGTTTCACCATTGCATTATAAGATACAAATAGGCACAGAATGCCTTGAAAGCGCTTAGCTGAACCCCATAGTTCATATTCAATTACTCTGGTGGCTCAGACAGTAAAGAAACTGCTTGCAATACAGGATACCTGGGTTTGATCCCAGGGTTTGGAAGATTCCCTGGAGGAAGGCATGGCAACCCACTGCAGTATTCTTGCCTGGAGAATCCTCATGGACAGAGGAACCTGGCAGGCTACAGTCCCAAAGAGCTGGACCTGATTGAGCAATTAAGCACAGCAAGAAGGCAACATCTGAGCTGGGTCTTCTAGGATGTATAGTGATTACTATGTAGGAATACATGAAGAGCATTTCAAGCAGAACTAGGATGAACAAAGCTACAGAGACATGAATATGTATGACTCACTCAGTTCCTCAAAGTGGTTCAGCATTGTGTTTAGAAGAGTTGAACAGTGAATAGATATGAGGCCACAAAACAGCAATGTTTTATGTTCTAACTTTCTTTAATGATGGAAATGTTCTATATTTGTGTTGTCTGATATAGATACAGAACCAGTAGTCACATGTGGTTTTCAAGCACTTGAAACATGTTTAGTGAGCTGAAGAAATGAATTTTTAATTTTATTTGATTTTAATTAATTTCAATCTAAATTATTATGTGTAGCTAGTGGCTACCATTTAGTGTAGCAAAATTATAGTGGTGCATGCTATCCATGTCCAGTAGGCTAAGGATTTTATTCTAACAACATATGGATATTATTCTGACAGCATATTAAAGCCCTTGATGGTTTTAAAACAGAGAAGTAGCATGGCACAGTTTATGTTTTAAACAGATTACATAGTCAACTGCATAGAAGATGGGTTTAAAGGGCTATGTCATGAGTCAGAGAGACTAATTAAACCTCTGTTGCTGTCCAAAGAGAGAACCAGTAGTAGGGATAAATGGGTTGATTTGAAAAGTATTTAAGAAATAAAGGGCTTGATGAGAGTAAGGAATGACACGAAGGTTCTGGGTTGGGTGACCACATGTATGCTAGTATTTATGATATAAAGAACACCAAGATGAGAATTATATGATGAAACAAACATTTATAACACCCAACTTGTTGTGAAGAGTATACAGCCATGATAACATAACCACTGATCTCCGCAAATAAGACTGTTGAGTTCAGTTCAGTTGCTCAGTCATGTCTGACTCTTTGTGACCCCATGGACTGCAGCTCAACAGGCTTTCCTGTCCATCACCAACTCCTGGAGTTTACCCAAACACATTTCAGTCCAGTTGGTGATGCCATCCAACAATTTCATCATCTGTCGTCACCTTCTCCTGCTCAATCTTTCCCAGCATCAGGAGCTTTTCCAGTAAGTCAGTTCTTTGCATCAGGTGGCTGGAGTATTGTAGTTTCAGTTTCAGCATCAGTCCTTCCAATGGATATTCAGGACTGATCTCCTTTAGGATGGACTGGTTTGACCTTGCAGACCAAAGGACTCTCAAGAGTCTTCACCAACACCACAGTTCAAAAGCATCAGTAATCTTCAGCACTCAGCTTTCTTTATCATCCAACTCTCACATCCATACTTGACTAATAGAAAAACCTAGCTTTGACTATATGGACCTTTGTTGGCAAAGTAATGTCTCTGCTTTTTAACATGCTGTCTAGGTTAGTCATAGCTTTTCTTTCAAGGAGCAATCATCTTTTAATTTCATGGCTGCAGTCGCCATACTTGGTGATTTTGGATCCCCCAAAATAAAGTCTCTCACTGTTTCCATTGTTCCCCCCTCTGTTTGCCATGAAGTGATGGGACCAGATGCCACGATGTTCATTTTTTGAATGTTGAGCTTTAAGCCAACTTTTTCACTCTTCTCTTTCACTTTCATCAAGAGGTTCTTATAAATAAGAGCCTGTTATCAATCAAGAAATCATGGTGCACTCACGTCTGCTCATACATCCTGACCTGTATCTCTGTCTTCCTTTAGTCAAAATATTATTTTATAAAGGGTGCTTCCCCCCCCTTGATTCCACGAATGTTCTGAAAATATAATAACTCAAATGGAAGTAGGCTTGAGGGTGATTTCTAATGACATTTTTTTGTGAGTCTGGATCTAGTGTTGCCTAAAATCAGATGCTTCTAGAAACTTTATTTATGTGACACAATCACTTGGTTTTTTGGTTAGATAGTCTGAGTTGGTTTTGTGATGCTTGTAAATGAAATGGCCCTAAATTCTGAACAGGACTATTTTGCTGTCTCCACTACATTGATGTAGGTAACATCAAAAGGTATTTCCTACTATTTTCCCTGTTTATGCTTGGTGTAGAGAATTTGAGGAGCAATTAGAGATGCCTTTATTGTTGATCAGGATTAGATGCCCATGGAGAAACTTTTGAATATGTCTAATTCACCAAGAATTACCCAGCAATTGAGACATTGCAATTGGCTGCAAGCAATTCTCCATTGTAGTGAAATTCAAGTTTTCATCATTCTAAAGTGGACAGTGACTCAAATGAAATCTCTTATTCCTTCCTCTCATATTTTTCAAAGGGCTCATTTTGTCATAGGGTGACTTTTTCAAACACAAAGGTTAGACCTGAACAAATAAGTTTTTTCAAATTGTAATATTGATATCATGTTAATATGAAAAGGGTTCTACTCAAGTGTTCAAAAATTTTAACATTTTTTAAAAGTTATTAAGTGGGTGAATACACATTTGACATATGATTAATATTCAAACTGTGTCACTATGTTATCACTCATCAGTGTGTTTAGAGAGTAGGATCTGGAGCCCTGTTGTCTAGATTCACATTTTAGGTCCACCTCATGCTCTGTGATCTTGGGCAGGTTACTTAACCATTCCGTTTGTATATGTTACAAAAATTGAATAGTGCATGACTTGCCTGGTGACTCAGGGTAAAGAATCTGCCTGCAATACAGGAGACCCTGGATAGGAAGATCCCATGGAGGAAGGTCATGGCAGTCTGCTCCAATATTCTTGCTTAGAGAGTTCCATGGACAGTCTGTGGGATCACAAAGAGTCAGACACAACTGAGCAACTAGTACACGTGACAGAAAATTCTCAAGAAATGCTAGTTCGTATACTAGGTATATTATAGAAGCTTCCCAACTACATATGTTTTTATCACTATGCAAGTTAGAAGCACATCAATATTTTTATTGGACTACTTTGGGAGGTAACAGGTATGGGGCAAATGATTCCAGTCCAAATGATGAAACAAGGTGTCTATTAAGTTAAAAAATAAGGAAAAAAAGATTCCTGCCTTAAAAGAAACTGAAAGGATAAAATCACACAGTTCATGCAGTAATGAATTTTAAAATTCATTCTATGAGTTGTAGCTATAATATGACTAATGGAATTGAAAGCAAGAGAAGATTCTAGTATGCCCGTAGGTAACAGGAGAAAGAAAAAGACCTTGCGCCTTCAGTCAGCTGCTCACAGCTAGACTAGTTTTCTTTTTCTTTTTGTCTAGAACCATTATTATCTGATGATCTATGTGATGATTGCTGGCTGGCGATCTCAGTGAAATGTGCTTGCTGGCTTACTCTTGGATTTAATTGATTGATGTTTCTGTTATAGAAATCTCAGCTGCACTCCATTCTAAGTGATGTACTGCTGGCAGTGTTTATACAAAGGCCAACGAGTGAATGGGCCACAAAGATAGCCTTTTAGTCCAGACATTGCTCCATTCTTCCTGGGCAGGGAACAGGCTAGCAGGTGAAGAAACAAAGAACACATCTGGTGGCCACAGCTGCCTTTGATTTTTTTTAGAGGTTGGCAGATTTCAAGTACAATCATTGATTCAAATACTTGCTAGAGTCTCCTCTCTTGTCATTATTTGGCAGGTCCCAGCAGTATTACCCCAATATCTCTTATTCACATTTATATACAGAAAAATGTCTATTTACTGCATCACATGAAAGTATTTTTTAAATAATGCTGTACCTAATGGGACATAGGATGTGGGCTCAAAACCCACCTCTTCTGGTTTGTCTGAACGCACTGTGCAAGTTTTTTTCACCTCCCTGAGCCTTAGCTAGCTCATTTGTAAATAAATTAGAATTACAATACCTACTTCATAGAGTGATTGCAGAATTAAATTAGATAATGCATGCAGGTGACTGGCACATAGTACAGTTTAATAGATGGAAGGTAATAATAATTATTATTATCATAGTAAATCATGCACATGGTTTTTATTAAAATTATTAAGTATTTCAGTGTGGCAGGGATTTTACTATATCTATTTCTTAACAACACGGCTCAGAATTTGCCATTTTCCTTGCCCTGTTACAGACAGAAAAATAGTGGTGTAAGAATTAATTTTTAAAAAACCATCTTGTTCATTTTTCCCAATGTTTTATTATGAAAAATTTCAAATTTTAATGAAGTTGGATTTCAGAGTGAACATCATGTAACCACTAACCACCCATCTATCTTGTAGTTTTTAAGTGTTTTAACATGTACCTGGAATTGGAAGCTTCATTCTAGTTCAAGATAAAGTTAAGCCTTGCAACTTAGAAAAGTCAGTAGCAAATTACCTGGCCCTACTCCAGGCTAAAGAGTACTGAGGCAGAAGCATGGACGTCTGCATTTTTAAATGTGGGGGACTTTTTCTGTTAAACCAAACCCAGATCCCTGAGACCACAAGTGGAATCGGAACTTCCAGATGTGTGGGCTCAGGGAAGAATAAGGATTATCTGTACACATGTTAGAATAGTCAGCATTTATTTATCTCTGGGTAAAATAACATGTAACTGAACACCAGAGGGCAAATTGCAATCAGTTTAAAGCGTGAGAGACAGCAGTCACTCTACTTTTTTGAAAGCATCTCTTTCTAAGTGTTCTCAGTTTTCTGGTTACTCAGGTTCTGATTACTGCCACTACTCACTTCCTAGTGGACATGCTACTTAACCTTTTAAATTCTGATCTAGTCCTAAGTAACCTCTTTTCCTTCCTGTTCTCTGAGACTGGCTGACATTTTAATCTATTCATATTTGTATCTATGCTTCTATCTATACACATGCATTTATATATCTATCTATTTTATCTGTCTAGATAGAAACACACACAAATGTTGTCATTTTAATTAAATACTAAGGGAAAAAATGAAGGAAACAAAGAGCTTGTATGTAACAAAGCAATCGCATTAATAAATGTGAATGCTGTTCCTATAATGGTTATCAAACATGCAGATAAATCTCAGACAATTCCACACTAATTTTCCTGAAATAATCAGTTTCCCAGATAAAGAAGCCTAATGTGTTTTACTGATACCTGTAAACCTGTCAGGTTTACCTCCTTCATTTCTTTCCTGTTTGCAGTAAGAGATATCCACTTTTTTCCTACCAATGATAATCAAAATGTTTAAAGGAGTATCACTGTAGAAGATATCACTCACAGATTTTCTTCACTTTGCTATATGGACAAAAATTTAACAATTTCTAACATCGGCAAAAGCAAGTACAATGACAAGTTATATTTCACCATTTATGTAATTGATTTCATATCCTTTTGGCAATTTCTATGACATTTTTCTGGGCCTGAAAATGTTTCTCTTGCAAGTTGCTGGTGAGCATCACACCAGACCCCATGCATTCACAACCTATTTGTTCCTTTGCTAACACCTTCAAAAGACCACATTTTAGATCAATCATACATATCTCTTTAGCTGAGAGTGGTGGGTTTCTTGGCACCATTAAAATTCTCACAATAATTGAACTGACATTTCAAGTTCTATACAATAATAGCTTTCTTTTTAACAAATCCTCAATATCTGTCTATACCACCAATACATGGATAGTATGTGATCAAAAGGTACTTGTTGAGTGGATACTTGTGTGATTGTTACAATAACTTCAGCATGACCATTGTTAATTCATAAAAAGAAATTTCAGATAGTTCATTGAAGTTGATTCTATCACTGATTAAAATAAGGGTTAGAGCTAGTATTCAAATCAAAGAAGCTGTTTCAGGCAATCACATTTGTTCATCCTCTTCACCTTTACAACCATCATCTTCTTTCTTCCCCCTAACATTTTTTCCTGTGTAGTAAATATACTAGAGGCTTCCCCAGTGGCTCAGCAGAAAATAAAGACAGGAGAAACAGGTTCGATCCCTGAGTCAGGAAGATCTCCTGGAGTAGGAAATGTCAACCCACTCCAGTATTCTTGGTTGGAAAATTCCATGGACAGAGGTACCTGGCATGCTACTGTCCTTGGGGTCAAATTAAGTTGAACACGACCGAGCATCTGGCAAATACGTCTAGAGCTTGGTACCTCCTTGATGGTGCTATAGAACCCCTCAGTCTCCCTCCTGTGATCCTATAACAGCTTTCCACCCATGTATTTCTTCTGCCCTCCACAATTCCACAAGCAATATTGTGTCACTTGTGCCCTTAAGCCCTTCACATTGCCTCACAGTGTTGACAGTGTTATCTCCATATTAGTCTTGCATTTGAAAGTGAAAAAAACCATACTTGCTGTCATCCCCGGACAGATGATGGACTCAGGGTAAGCAACAGCCACTCTGTACCCAAAATGTGATAAACCTGTAATAGTCTGATGGGTTCTTGCCTCTGACCTGAAAAGACTTCAAGGTGTCTTAAAGGTAAGGAGCATGATCTGAACATGAAGGTTTCTCTTTTTCCTTCTTTTAGCTTTGATCTTTTTCTGAGCCTTATTGAATATCCTGATTTGCAATTAAGTGGACTGGAGGAGATTGTAGAAAATACTACAATGCAAAATCAAACTAGGTGAGGAGAACATACTCCCTTCTGCACTGGGCTGACAGAAGAACAGAGGGATGTGAGTGTCTTTTCTATACTTTTGTGTGTTATGTAGCCTTATGCCAGGTGAATTTTAGTGGACTACAACTTTTAAGCTGAGGAAAGAAGTAAAATTTGAAAAAATTAAAATTCAGTCAAATTAGACCAAAGAAGTAGATTGAGTGTACTCCTTCAACTCCATTTTAATGGTGTTAAATGGATAATATATTTTTGAAGATTGGTTATTTAACAGTGAATTCCTTAAATTAGTGTTTCAAGGTATGAAAGACTTAACTTGAATTGGCCTATACTATATAACTGGAAGGTCTAGAGGTAGGTCTAGCTTTAGGTCTACCTGGACATAGAGGTCCCAAACATGTCCCTAGTATATAATATTACTCCATCTCTTAATTTTGCTTGAAACAGTTTTTTTCTCCTCTTTGTTTCAAGATGGTTACCAGAAGCTTGTTACATCTACACACTTAGAGATTTAAATCCCAAGAAACTCCCTAATATTTGTCCTATGACTAGCCTGTAACTAATCACCATGGCATGGAGAATGGGACATACTGGGTGGCTTATTTCAGAGACACATGCTCCATCATTAGGGTTTAGACTCTGGTTAACCCATGGGGACTGAAATTGAGTCATGATGTGAGAAGATATACTTGCAACTTACATAACATTATTTATTATGGTTTGACATATGTGAGTTATAAAGATGAATTCAAAAGAAGCTCTACCTTTAAATATTACATAATATACAAAGAGGTAAACTTCATCAGAGAGATAAAGAAGATATGCTATGGAGACTTGGAAAAGCAGTGTTTACAGGAAAATGGGATCAAGATTCAAGGAAATAGTATTTCAAAGCCCTTGAATGGATTTTTATGTCCAAGGATAAATAGTGAAGATGAGAAATGTAGAAAACAGCTTGGGCTCAATCATGGAGTAAATGCAATGCTCCATATAGAAGTGTAAGGCAAGGCATTCTAGGCAGAAGCAACAGCATAAAACACACACACGCATGCATACAAAAGATGGCAGTGAACTTTCAGAAAACCATGGAATCATAACTGTTACTAAAGAATGCAAAATGAAGGTGGAATAGTGAGAGATAAGTTTGGAAAGGTCACTTAAGACTAAATTATATATATCTTGGTAGATCTATATAGTTTGGATAAGGGGAACTTAACTTATCTGTAGGCAGGGAAAAATCACTCAAACTCTACAGTAGGGTTGTCAGTAAAACTAATCCAAAGGTGGAATATAAGTTAGGAAAGAAATAAGAAGTCAGGAAGAGTTCATTAGGGCCTGAGAAGATTATCCCTAGTATTTTTTTCATGGCTACTCACGCATGTGAGACAGAGTAAGCCAAAAGTATTAGAGAGTGACGAAGTAGGGTTAGAACCACTGCCATCTGGGTATTAGGACAGATCTGAGTTTAATTTTCAAAGGCTTTGGCATAGTCAAGAAAGCAGAAGTAGATGTTTTTCTGGAACTCTCTTGCTTTTTCCATGATCCAGCGGATGTTGGCAATTTGATCTCTGGTTCCTCTGCCTTTTCTAAAACTAGCTTGAACATCAGGAAGTTCATGGTTCGCGTATTGCTGAAGCCTGGNTCTGAAAAATTCATTTCCATCAAGGGGTTGGAGCCAGAAAGGACTTTGGTCAGACAATCTTTTTAGATTTTTGAGATTTCCTCCCAACATTTTGTCAATTAAGAGTATGTTAACGTGTCAAAAATAAATATTTAAAAGACAGTTTATCTTTTGTGACTCATTTCTGTCATTCTTCATTCATAAACTTCTACTTAGAATCTCAAAGCACAGAATTTTGGGGCCCTTCTTCACCTCTGAGTGATGCCACCAGCAAATTCCAGGGCTTAATTACCTCTGATTCACCCTCAAAAGGGCCAGTTTCTATAAATCTACTCACTTGTTCATTATTCCTTTCAACAGAGATGTTCTGAGAGCACAGAGTTAGCAGCAGTAAGAAGGACTAGCAAGGGTGCCAGCACTGTCCATGGATGGCGTGGTGGTTGAGATATACAGTGTGCACTGTGCTATCTTTCACTGAAAAGGGGCACCACAGTTCAGTGAAAACATTTAGAAGGGAAACTCAACCCAAACTGGGGGCATTTGTCTCACTAGAGAAAGAGATGCTGAATCTGAGGTTCAAAGCCTGGGAAGGAAGTCTCCCATAGAACTGATTGGGATTGTTACAGAAGAGGGGAAAGGGAGTGGAAGATTCAGACTCCAGGAAGAACATAGCACCTNAAAGGGGCACCACAGTTCAGTGAAAACATTTAGAAGGGAAACTCAACCCAAACTGGGGGCATTTGTCTCACTAGAGAAAGAGATGCTGAATCTGAGGTTCAAAGCCTGGGAAGGAAGTCTCCCATAGAACTGATTGGGATTGTTACAGAAGAGGGGAAAGGGAGTGGAAGATTCAGACTCCAGGAAGAACATAGCACCTTCATGAAACACATTATTTGTTATGTCTGGACCTTGGATATTGGCTGGTAGGTTAGAGAAAAAAAAAAAATTGTCATGGGGTCTTTTATGTCAGTCTAAGGAAGTATAGCTTTAAGTAAAGGCAATGGGAAGAATACCAAGCACATTGCATTTTAAACCAGGGATAGAAAATATTCTCAACTCTTAAGGGACCAACTCTGAACTCAGAGTTATAATTGGAAAAATGATCAACTATAATCAAAATAATATCAACTATATATCAAAATACTGCAGCGGACTATTTTACTCAATAATTTCAAAGTTGTACCACATGCCTGCTCTGAGACAGGGGCAATGCGAAACGTTGGGCTTTACAACAATGAGCAACAGGCCTGTCACGTCCTTGTGTTGTCACAATGCAGGTAGCTTCTGGACCTAGCAGAACTGGAAGGAGAATGAAGCCCTCTCAGTGTCTTGGTGCCGATTGACCCAACTGGCTGTCAGTGGCCAATTTAGCTATTCTGTATTGCACAGATCAATGGGAACCAGGGGCCCTGTGCCTTAGTTACCATAGCTCAGAATAAAGTGAAGGACAAATGACATTCCCTGCTGCCTTTTTCATTCTGGAGAAAATTTTCCAGTGCTGAAGAACAGTTAAATGCCTCCTTTTGTGTTTGTCTGATTGTGGACAGCAGTAACCAAAGCTGTGAAGTCAAGTCACAAACAGGTAGGTTCACCAGTGAACTAACAAAACATTCACAATGGGAGCAGATGACATAGCACGTTTTCAGCTCTAACTGATATCTTTACATTTCACCCAGTTGGAGGTCTTATCTATTCCCTGAAGTGTTCTGTCTCTTATTTCCTTTGATTTGACTTTGGAACTCAACTTCAGTGCAAGATCCATGCCACTTTCTGAATTTTCTCAGAAGATAGTTCTGGGGTTAGCAGAAAAACAGAACCAACAGATATATTGCAAACCAACAGTTTTACATTTGTATGGATTTCCACTTTTGTTGTAATATTCATAGAAATACACTATACGAGATCTCTACTTATCTAATATTGAGAAAATAATTCTAGGCAGATACAGTATAATGATACGTGATATAATATCAGAGCTCTGGATTTCAAAGAAACCTTTTCAGACTTTTAAAAGAGAGGAAAATCATTACATGAATATGTAAATAGGTAGTAACTGAATCATAAATACAAAAGAGTTTCAAGATTCTGAGTTTCAAAATGCTATTTTTATTATGCTTTTGGTGACTCCCCCAGAGCAGTCTGGATATGTGTCTAAGCACCTGCATTTGTGTATGTAAGACTGTGTGTGTTCTGAGCACAACCGTTTTTCAAATTCCAAAGTACTCAGCCTTTTCATTCTAAGCAGTGAGAACAGTGAGGGAAATTGTCTGACAAACTGAAGGAGAAATTTATTTCTTCCAAAAAAAGAGAGATTACTATCTTTATACACAGAGTATATAAACTTGGATTTCAAAAACAAATTATCCACAATTTTCTCTGCTTGAGTTACCAGGATATTGTGACAGGGGAAAAAATTAAATTGGATCTTACTGCTATTTATTAACATTCCAGATATTGAGAGAAGCACATTTTCATTTGAACCTTACTGCTCTATCTTGATTTTCTAGGGCGTGAACTTAATGTTGCATTGATAAAGGGCTTAAGTTTTCCATTTATTAAGCTGCATTTTTCCTATACAGCAGACACATCATTATTTCAAGGAATGATTCTTTTAATAATAAATAATACAATGATATTAATAATAATTGATATTGACTTCTGTAAAGTAACTAATCATTTTAATTCTAATGTATCATCTCAGTCACCCAAAGTATTGAATCTTAGTTTCTATAAAATAAGATTTTTAAAAAAATCTACTCTGAGAAAATTTATATACATGTCACATAGTCCAGAGAAGTCAGTTCTTCAAAAGCCATGTATAAAGATATCAGCTGTTTATTATTATGTTAGATTCTTCTCACTAAAACTTTCTATTCTTTGTTTTATCATGTGTCTTTAATAAAGACCTTTATTAAGAGAGCGTTTTCATATTGTTTATGGCTTTAACAAAAATGATTTCATAACCTACAAATATAAATTATTTTATTTCTCTTTTTATATCTGCTTTTTATTCCTATACTTTTTATTTTGCATTGGAGTGTAGCCAATTAACAATATTGTGATAGTTTCAAGTAGAGAGCAAAGGGACTCAGCCAGACATATACATGTATCCATTCTCCCCCAAACTCCCGTCCCATCCAGTCTGCCATATAACAGTGAACAGAGTTCCCTGTGCTATACCATAGTATCTGCTCTTTTTTTGGTCTAGTGTGGTCATTTGTCATACAGAAAGACATGCAGATGTTAATAGTTTATTTCATTGAGTTTTGATAGGTAGATGTATGTGGCTTTACCGTCACTGAAGTCAAGATACAGAGCATTTTCATTATTCCACAGAGTTTTTTGTTGATCCTTATTCGTCAGTCCTGCCACCTGCTGAGTTAACCTATAACCTAGTTTCTATTACTGTAGATTGATTTAGCTTATTCTTTAAATGTTTATACGTGGAATCATAGTGTATATACTCACTTGTGTCTAGATACTTTTTCTCAGTATAGTGTTTAAAAAATTAATCCATATTTCATGACTGTGGCTGAGATATTTGTTCCTTTTATTCCTGGGTAGCATCCCATTTTATGAATACAGAGCAGTATCAGTCTATTGTATTTGTGGAAATTAGGGATGTTTCAAACAGGCTCTTATAAATAATCTTCATCACCATTCTTGTACATATGCTTTCAATTTTCTTTGGTATTACTGGATCATAAGGTATTTTGTTTTTAACTATTTTAGAAACTGCCAAATGGTTTTCTAATTTGGTTGTATCATTTTACATTCCACCTTCCTTCCATACCTAAGAGGATCAATTCTCCACATCCTTGTCAGTTCTTGTATGTCAAACTTTGTACTGTTAGCCATTGTAGTGCATGTGAAGCAGCACCTCCTTTTAGTTTTGTTTATCATTATAGCTAGTATTGCCAAGCATTATATGAAGTGCTCATTGACAGCTCATAATCTTCTATAAAATATTTATTCACAAGTGATTTTACCACTTTTTAAACTGGATTATTTTCTTATTATGATTGATCTGTATCCTGGATAATAGTCCTTTGTCAGATAACTATTACAAACATTTTCCACAGTTCGGGGTTTGCTCATTTGTTTTGTTATCTGAAACATGAGCAAAGATTTTTATTTGGAAAAACTCTGATTTATCAACTCTTTTTCATTATTATAATTTAAACAATTCTTTAAATAATCTTTGCCTGTACCACAGTTATAAAGATATTCTATATTTTCATATAGAAGATTTCTAGATTTAGCTTTTATATTTAGGTCTATGATAAATCTAAAATTATTTTTTCTGCATGGGGTAAAGTAAGATTCAACTTTGGCATCAACTGGTGGAAAAAATTTTATTAATCTGTAGAATTTCAGTAACATATTAATATCAATTTACCATGTTATGTGTGTTTACTTCAGTACTCTGAATTATGTATCCTTTATTTTTTGTTTATCCTTATATGAACACCACACTCTCTAATTATTGTAGATTCAAACTGAATAATGAAATCAACTATAAGTCCTTCAAGCTTGTAATATTTTTTTCAAGATTACTTCTACATTCTAGCTTTGAATTTTCATGTAATTGTTATTGTAAGCTCATTCACGTCTAAAGCCTTCTGGGATTTTTATTGGGCTATCTTGATATTGTAAATCAACTTGAGGAGAATCAGTATCGTAATATTGATTCTTCAAACTCATGTCCCATAAAATCTGTATTTAGTTTGTCTATCAGTAATATTTTATATATGTCCATATAATATTTTCTATATACTTGCCTTCTTGCATGTTTTATTATATTCATTCCCAGTATTTTTGTTTCTTTTTTGATGGTATTATAAGTAAATGGTATTTTGAAAATTTTATTTTCTGATCGTTTGTTGACTCTGTGTGTGTGTGTGTGTGTGTGTGTGTGTGTGTGTGTATTTTATTTACTTTGTATTCTGTGCCCATGCCAAAATTACTTACTAGTTCAATTAGCTTCTTTCTAAATTCCTTTGGATTTTTAAATGTACACAGTCATGTTATCTTCTTTCCATTATTTATGGTTTTTATTTCTTTATTCTCTTTGTTATATTAACCAGGACCTCCAGCATGGTATTGAATAGATGTTTCTGAAGAAACATGTATTTATTTATTTGATTCCTGATCTTTTTAGAAAAAAATTGATTTTAAAATTGTCTATGATGTTAGACTTAGAATATTTGCAGATATGTGCATTCTGAGTCACTTCAGACTCTTTGAATCCCTGTGGACTCTAGCCTACCAGGCTCCTCTGTCCATGACAGGAATGGACAGGCAAGCATACTGGAGTGGATGGTCATCCCCTCCTCCAAGGGATCTTCCTGATGCAGGGATCGAACCTGCATCTCTTATGTCTCCTGCACTGGCAGGCGGATTCTTCAACATGAGCACAACTGGGGAAGTCCATTTGCAGATGCATGATGGACTCCCCAGCATCAGAGTCTTTTCCAATGAGTCAACTGTTCGCATGAGGTGGCCAAAGTACTGGAGCTTCAGCTTCAGCATCGTTCCTTCCAAAGAAATCCCAGAGTTGATCTCTTTCAGAATGGACTGGTTGGATCTCCTTGCAGTCCAAGGGACTCTCAAGAGTCTTCTCCAACACCACAGTTCAAAAGCATCAATTCTTCGGCGCTCAGCCTTCTTCACAGTCCAACTCTCACATCCATACATGACCACAGGAAAACCATAGCCTTGACTAGACAGACCTTAGTCGGCAAACTAATGTCTCTGCTTTTGAGTATGCTATCTAGGTTGGTCATAACTTTTCTTCCAAGGAGTAAGTGTCTTTTACTTTCATGGCTGCAGTCACCATCTGCAGTGATTTTGGAGTCCAGAAAAATAAAGTCTGACACTGTTTCTCCATCTATTTCTCATGAAGTGATGGGACCAGATGCCATGATCTTCATTTTCTGAATGTTGAGCTTTAAGCTCAGATATTATCTATATATTATTATATTAATTATGTAGTAAATATAAATTATTTTATATGTACATTTCCTTTAATTCTTTATTATTAAGTATAATACCCTTATCAAATGAGCAGGCAAGTTTTACTTTCACTCTGTTGTCTGAATAAAGTTACAACTGGTATTATGTCTTCTATAAGTAGTTGGTGAATTCACCATTGGAGACATCTGGACTCACAGGAAAAAAAGAAGTGAAAAGTAAGCAAATGAAGTGAGAGAAAGGATAATAGCCAAAGAAATTCAGGAGTTCAGAATTAAGGTCTTAGTTGCAGAAAGTTGGGACAATCTCAAAATAACTTTTCATTCATTTTTTAAAATTCTGTGCCACTTTGCTCAATATCTACCTTTCAGGGAAAACAAGTATGATCACCCATATTTAGGTCATGTGATAATCTTTTGCCCAGACTTTAGGATCAGGAAGATGGTGACAAATTGGTATACCCAAAAGGAATACATTAAAAGATGGAAGGTCAATTAGCCAAATAAAGCACTCTCACAAGGAGAAGTAGATGAAAGAGAGAGAGAGAAAGAAAGAGATGGTCTTTTCCAAAAGCAGCTTTTGATGAGGGATAGTTTTGGGTCTCTGAAGAAGGTGTACTGGCAATAGCTATATATCTTGAAAAGATAAGCTCCTCTTAAGAACCTGTAATTTTTTTTAAACCTCAAAGGAACCAACAAGAGTTTTAATTGCTTGAGTTACTGGAGTTAATCCTCCATTCACTTTCTGGCCATTGTTGTAAATAATAATCTTCGTTAATGCAATGACACAGAACACTAATCTTCTAATTCACAGTATGAGGTACAAGGAAAGCATAAAGACAGTTACTCAGTAGAGAAAAAAGAAAAAAGGAAAAAAATGTCTTGACAGTTTAATACCTTATAGCAAACATGAACCTCACACATTAAGATACTTAATTTTCACAATATGCATTGATGCTAATCTTTAAAAATTCTTACACAATAAATGGAATTTTTAACTCTCCTTAGTTCTTTCTCTCTGGGACTGTAAATTAACTTTTCCACCAAGAAACAAAACAGAGACATTTATATTCTTAGGCAATTTGGGTTGTTCAGCTTTATATGAAATGAAAATTAGTGGCCCTTATATGATGAATTAAAAAAAAAAAACACTGATGGTAATTAGAAAGGCAGTTGGTGGTGTCAGCAAAGAGTTTTCTGATGTTGGAATGTAAATGTTTGAAGCTCAGATGTTACAGAAGTCATAGACTTGACTAGCCCTTCATCTAGAATTCAGAGAAAATTCTCTCTAGCTGAGATAAAATGCTAATTGTGGGTAAACACTGATGAATAAAGCATCAGTTAATGTCCCAGGATCATAGAATTTATGAGTGAAAGTGGGTCCTAGTGATCGTTCTAGGTTAAACCTCTCATATCATCAATGAGAAAATAGGTACTATAAAATTAAATGATTTTTCCGTTTTACTCCATTAGCTACTGGGTTGAGAACCATGAATTTTTAGATTCTCTTTTCAGTATTCTTCCAACTCTACCTCTGTGTGGATCATCAATTAAATAATATCCATTGAATGTTTTCAACATGATAGGCAATGTGCTGAGTGGTTTACATGAATCCCTAAGCTATCTTCCTATTAACTCTAGGAGGCGGAAACCCTATGGCCTCCCTAATGTAATTCTTCTCTCAGGGCCTTGTATCCACCACAAAGTCTCTCTTCTCATTCCAGCTGACTTATCTCTCTTTTTAANGAACCAGTCTGTTGTTCCATGTCCAGTTCTAACTGTTGCTTCCTGACCTGCATACAGATTTCTCGAGAGTGACTAATCCTAGTGATAATCAGTGATAATAATCAAAATAAAACATCATGTGATGGTATGATTTTAAAAAAATTTTTCTAGAGATCTAGGTTATTTTGTACAAATCTCTTAATCCCTATTACCTATTTCCTCCTACAGGGACTGGGAAAGAACAGATTCTTAAGTCTAGCTTTTGTTTTACCACCAATTTGTTGTTACCTTGAAGAATTTGCTTATATCCCTGAATTTTTTTTGTTTTTAGATGAGAAATGGGAACAATTGAGTTCAGTCTAGTATAGCTTTTTCTATACTGCCTGCTTCCACAAATCCAACCAGACAATACACTGAATGGCAGTCCTGGGATCATGCTGTTTTTAAATTTTTCTCTGCATCTTCACCTCTGATCCTACACTGCTTCCAACCCCACTGGCTAAGCATCACTGCTCTTTATTTTTTCATCTTGAAACACAAAGTTGAAGCAGGTTCAGTGGTCACTGGCACAGAGCTGAAATTTTACAGGATAAGTGATTATCTTGCAGGATATTATTTGAACTTCAGATGTGAAAGCTAGAATTTAAGTAGCATTTCTTTGGCAGCCATGTACTCTCACTTAATCTGTAAAATCTCCTCTGAATTGAAGCTTCTTTCAAATATCACCTTTAGATGAACTTGTGATAATCAGCACTTCATAGGAATAAGTGGCTTACCATGTGAACTTATCATATTATACATCCTAGAGCCATCAGGGAGATATAATTTGCCAAGTATATAGGAGTTCTGTTTCTAGTATAATTAAAAGCCCTTTCAGTATTTTAATATATCAGAGCACAATGATCTCAGGACACAATGCAAATCTGAATCATTCTTCATGCAGTGATTTGAACTGTGACAAGACAATATCTCTGTCCCATCTCTATCCCATTATACAGAATTATACAAATTTTAATGTATTCTTTTCTTTCTCTGTGATATTTAGAAAAAATTATTATGCTTGAACTTTAGTTTTGAAACTTTAAACTCCTTAGACACATGAACATTTGAACAGTGAGATATTTGGTAAGCAAAGATGCTGCTAGCCAGGAAATTACCATAGAAACCACCAAAGACATGGAATGTGAAGATGATCAACCTCATCTCTGAGTCAGTTTTTTCTCAGAGTTTGTGGCATTTTGGTTCATTGATTCATATGTTGAAGTGTCTTTTAGAGGAAATGCTGTCAGAGACAAAGTAGAATCTCCCAAGATTCATTATACAGAAAATTTGGAACAAGTCAGACTCAAGTTCTTCAAAATAAAATAAGATAACAAAATATCCCAAGGAATCAAAAATTCTTGCTAAAGCATAGTCACATAGAACTTGGAAACTAAACCACTAGGTATAGCCCAAATAAACTATTATCATAAGACTGTGGTGATTCTTTCATTTCAGGTGTTGTATTTTAACAATCTAACATGTAATGAATTATCAGAGTCCTCTCTACTCATTGAACAGCAGTTCATGCTTAATGTAAGCTCTTGGTTAAATTCAGCTATAGAACACTATATCTACTTTGTTTTTAAAGTAAATGAAACTTATAATTGGGGCAATAATTTTAAAGTTTAGAAATGAGCTATACCTTAGGAAATATAGTGAGTCCCTTTTAAAAACTGAGAAGTTGGCAGATGGAATATAATTGATGACTAAGAACATGACTGAGCTGGAAGGGACCTTGAAAAATCATCTGGTCCAGCTGGAAGTCTTTAATTTGCCCTCCAGTAGTTAAATGTCTCAGGCTTCTAGAACAGATAGATGCCTGTTCCTTCTCAAAGTTCTCCAGGGAAGGAGTCTCAACAACTTAATTTGATAATCCGTGCCAGGATTTTATCACCTTGACAGTCTAGAAGTTCTTCTTTATATCCCATAGAAATCTCTCTTGTAGCTTGTTTTCTCTAGGTAGATTTTCAGTGAACAGAAAAACATAAAATGTTCTGTGCCTTTCTCAGAAACATTGCTCACATACCCAAGTTGTTGCATCTTAATAGTATCTCCTCTGGGCTAAATTACAACTGTCCTCTCCTGTTTTGAACACATAGGACACATTCCTGGGTCCTTTGGAATTACTTTGTCCCTGATCATGAATTTTTGAAATAGGAAGTAGCTTCTACTTGTCATATGTTATGCTCCAGGGAAAACAGTAACAGCTATGTTTTCACAGTACTGCACAGTACTTTGCAATAGCCAAATCATTTCATGTGCTTTATTTCATTAGATCTACAACATCAACTGTGTTAATTAGGCAGAGAATGAAATCCTCATTTATATTTTCAGGATTATGTAAACTTAAGTGTTCATGTGGAATAAAGTACTAGTAAATAAACCCAGCTGAATATATTGGGCCCTTGATGCATGCTACACACAGCTATCTACTTTGCCATATTATTTTAGGTGTTTTCACAGCTATTTCACATACCCATCAGGGACTATTTGTAGTTAGAAAAATTGATTTTATTGTGTTTATAGTACATGTTTTTCCTATGGCTGTGTAGCTGGTCAGTAGCAGAGCTTGTATTTAAAGTCATGTCTCCTCAATTAAGGGCAGAAATATTCCTCCTTCTAAATAACTGCCTCTTCCTTGGCATTTTAATTTTTTTTTGTAGCAAGATATAAAATGCAACAAAGTAAAAAATTGTTATGATGATTATATTAGGAAATATTTCAATCAGTGGTTAACAAGAATATGTTAGCCTTAGGGTTAGGCTAAGTGCTCAATTAATGCTAGTTTTTGTTATTACTGTTATCAGCGTTATATGCACAATAGAGGAATAAAATAGCTGAGTTGAAATCATTAAAATCAATAGAAAGTGATCACATCTAAGTTCAATAACTTCACAAAAACTTTTTACAAAAAAAATACTTGCACTGTAATCCATGTTACTTTGAAAAAACTTCAGATTGACTTACAAATCTAGAAGTGAACAATGCAATATGAAATTTTCCAGAAGTTAGAGAAATCTTGATATTAAGAGTAACCAAAAGTCTGAGTGTAGTGCTGCACATAAGTTAGGTAAATTATTATAGTGGACTTTAGATGCAAATGTCTACTGCTGTGAAATGTCTAATATTTCAAAATCAGTTCTTTGATTTTCTCTCAGAAAAGAGTGAATAATATATTCCTCTCTTGACTATGAACATCGCTGTGTGATGCTTTTGATTTAAAGACTTCTCACATTTAACCCCCTTGTTAAAGTACTCAATCCAATGCCATAAGAAATTCTTGTCATTAAAGACCTGAAAAGGTATTATTTCTTTCTATTTTCTAAATGTACAACAAAGCTTTCTTTCTTAATGTTAAAAGAGATGTCATTTGTTTATGCTAAAACTACTCAGAGCAGTGAATTAATGTTTAAGGGTTCTGTATTTTAGGTCAGTTTTACTAACTGGTTGTTTTATAATCAAATCATTTAAATAGTTTTCAGTTCCCTTGGTGCTATGGACTGTTTGTGTCCACCAAATTCATGTGTTGAAACCTAACACTGAATGTGATGATTTTGGGAGATAAGGCCATTAGGACAGTGCTGGTTCCTGTCCTCCTAAAAGGGAACCTAGAGAGCTCCCTTGCCCCCTCCATTGTGTGAGGACACAGTGAGAAGCCCTTGAGGAAGAGAGTTCTCATGAGACATCAGGTCTCCTGGTGCTTGGACTTTGAACTCAGCTTTTAGAACTGTAAACAATAAATTTCAACTGTTTATAAGCTATACAAATGAAAGTATTTTGTAGCAGCCCAATGGACTCAAACATTTGCCAAACACCAATCCCTTCTGTTCATTCCATTGTGTGAATTAGATGAGATGTTACAAATGAAAGAACTTTGAATATTAAGACATCCACTATATATACAGTTCCAGCAAATACAAAGCACTTTCTTATTGTGTCTTTAATTTCAGGTTCTCTATAATTCTTAAATGTGCATATTAATTGATTGATCAGCCCTATATCCCCTTTTTTTTCTACCCTTTCCTTTGTTCAACATCTTCTCTTTCTCCAAAACTTGTACACAATTTTCAAGTCCTGAGTCAAATGTTGCCTTCTCTGAAGATCCTTACCTTTCCCAGACTGAGACAGTTACTTCTTCAATCTGTGATGTCTTCCTGATGTAACAATTGCCATGCTGGAGTCCAAGTCATGGGCTTAAATATCTGTCTTTTTGTTTTTTTTTGTTTACTAGACTGAGTTCATTACACAGATCAAAGTACATTCCCCTCAAACAAACAGACTCCCAAATTATGAGAGCTTCTAAGGAGTCATTATAAGCTCTTACTACTATACTGATTAATCTTCAGGAATACACATTGACTTATTTACTTCACTCTCACTCTTGCAGTAGAGATTTTGCAAGGGGGATTGATACTCTCCTGAACTGAGTCCACTGCCAATCTCCCAGTACTTCCCCTGACCCTTCAGATCCACCACCCAATGTTCTTAATCACTGGGCACCAGCAAGGCTCACATGGGTTCCCGAGGTTGAGAAGGGCACAGCTTTGGTGGTCAGATGAACTTAGATTTTGACTGCAAATGCTTTTGGAAAAACCTTAAACAAGTTAACTACTTCAAGTGTTTCCATATCTAGAAAGTGAGGATGAGAACACCAGTATGTTGAAGAAAAAAAGTGTGCATGTGTGTGAACCATTTGTAGAGGACTTGGCATGTAATAAGTTCATTAATTATTATGGGCTTTGGAATTTGATAAATAAGAAATTAAATCCTCATCTGACTCACCCAATGATCAGCTGACTAGATAAATTTCAAGTTTTGTGTCTGTGTGTCTCTTTCTCTTAAACACACACAGATAGACACATGCGCACACACACATGCATTCTACGCTATGGCATAAAGAGGAATGGCATCACTATACTTGAGGAATTCATTTTCTAGTGTAGACTACACTTTCAAAAGCAGCAAGTACACCTCACTCAATGTTTTTTCCCCACTAAAAGTAATCTATTCTGAACCCATTGAATCTAGGCCTACTATGTAAAAATATTTGATTAATAGGAATCAGTAGTTTCATTTATTGCAGATAAAAATAGACTTTATTTTTACTCCTTAAATTACTTCCAATTCTGGGTAAATTATTTATTTTTACCTTTAAATGCCTTCCAATTCTGTAAGGTGTTTGCTTATTTCTTTTGAGCCTCACAACCACTAGCAAGATAAATTTTAAAAAGCAGTAAACTTATGTTTATTTAAATTATGAAGTCCCCTTAGCTCTAGTGGTTTAATACGTTTTCTAGAGTCACAGAGCTAATAACAAAATAATAGCAGTTTTAGTTTTCATTTATTGAGATTTTATCATGAGCTGAGTAGCATCTTGAGTGTTTTACATGTATGATTTCAGTGGTAGGCGACAGGTGTTATCTACATTTTCAAGCTAGAGGAAGTGAGGCTGATAATTGTGAAGTGTTTTGCCAAAAGAACAAGAAACAGAATTGGAAACAAAAACCAACCCCCATACCTGTGCTCCACTCTGCATCCTAACAAGCAGAGCTATCCAATGGTCAGACATGTGGACTTTGGAAGGGTAGTTACCCTGGTTTGAGTCATGACTCTATTATATTACCTGAATGACTTTCACAAAGTTTATCTAATTGTCTAAACATCTGTAAGTTAAGTATATTGTAATAGTCTCAATCTTGGGATCTTGGAATGATTTGACTACTAAAGGTAAAACTTTTGGTGAAGTGCTTACTGTGTTCTATTCTATGACAAGCCTAGATACCATATTAAAAAGCAGAGACATTACTTTGCCAAAAAAGGTCTGTCTAGTCAAAGCTATGGTTTTTCCAGTAGTCATGTATGGATATGAGAGTTGAACCATAAAGAAAGCTGAGTGCCGAAGAATTGATGCTTTTGAACTCTGGTGTTGGAGAAAACTCTTGAGAGTCCCTTGGACTGCAAGGAGATCCAACTAGTCCATCCTAAAGGAAATCAGTCCTGAATATTCATTGGAAGGACTGATGCTGAAGCTGAAACTCCATCCAATACTTTGGCCACCTGATGCAAAGAACTAACTCATTACAAAAGACCCTGATGTTGGGCAAGATTGAAAGCAGGAGGAGAAGGGGACAGGCAGAGGATGAGATGGTTGGATGGTATCACCAACTAGATGGACAAGAGTTTGAGCAAGCTCCAGGAGTTGGTGATGGACGGGGAAGCCTGGTGTGCTACAGTCCATGAAGTCACAAAGAGTTGGACACAACTGCGTGACTGAACTGAACTAATACTGTGTTCTGACTAATGCCTTTTAATATTAGTTCTGTCTGTTGCTGCACTAGTTCACCTTCCACATTTCTTGTTCATTTTCCTTCTCAGTAGACTTTTCAATTCTTTAAATAAATAAGACAGAAAACTTGGAGTAAGAGAGGCAAATGTGATATCGTATTTCTCAAGGATGAGAGGGTGTGCTACATTTATGCATTTTTTCTTTCTGGCCCACCCAAAAGACCATTCCTTCTCTCTATAACTTCTCTAATTCTATACAGCCTTAATGCACCATTAAAGCTACCTTCCTCTAAGAAACCTTGCTTCTCCTGAAGTACAAAAGTGAAAGTCTGTGATAATGATAACAAATATGGAAAAGATTATGGACCATGTCTCATAGGAAAATATCCCTTTTATTAGAAACATATTAAGGCAAAGGAAATCAATCTTGTGAGATCATGAAAATCTAGAAGAGTCTAAAGTTGATTTATTTATTTAAGATTTATACCCAGTCCACTTCCATAAAGGATTCAAAGTGGTGGCAGACTGGGCTAAACTCATTTTCTTGTAATATGTCTCAGACTGGAATTAGAAGTTCGTTTTCTAGCAGATGAAGTTAAGCTGATTATAGCAAATGAGCTATTGAAAATCAATACCATAAAACTGTTCCATTAGTACCTGTACAATCATCCCAGGATTATAAGTAATATTTATACTCTCAAACACTGACATTTTCAGGAAATGAGATGCAGAACATTTGCACGGGGCACAGCCACCTGTGGTTGCTTGGCTTTGATGATTAAAGCATGTTGCTAATGAGGCCAAGGTCATGGGCTTGCTCTCTCCATAGCCCAATTATCTCTCTTCTGTTCTGCAACTATGAATGGAATCATATTCCTTCAGCAGCTGCTTTACTATAATGTGCAAGGGGGTCATTGAAGTTAGAGAACACTCTTGGGTGACGACATATGCATCCCCACTGTTAGAAGGACATCACCAAAAATGTGGCACATTGGCTGTGCCTTTTCTTTGGACAAGATTAAACACACAGAGAGATGTTCTCTCAAATATACACACACAGTGCACTTATAACACGCACCCACGTATACATACATACACACACCTCTCTTTGGGAAAGAGAAGATAATTCAGAGCAACAGTAACAAGGAGGAAACATTTCAACTTTGCAGTCAAAAGGAGTTAAATCAAGTCCCAGTTTTCAAATATACTAGCAGCAAGGTCTTAGGTAAAGTCCCTCACTTTCAAAATCTTTTTAAAAAAAAGGGCAATATGTTTACCTTACAGAGATGGGGGAGCCCTGATGATATAATATGTGTATATCACTTGGAAGAGACACATCAATGATTTTTTAAAAATCAATATTATTTAGTATGTACCAGGTATCTTAGTAAATTCTTTACACATATTATCTCATTTTATCTTCATAGTTCATTATGGCATGGGTGTCATTGTTATTCTTTTTATTCATGATGAATTAAAGTGAGATTTAGAGATTCTAAGTAATTTTCCCAGTTCCACACAATGAGAAGACAAATAATACACAAGCCTAAACTAATCTCACTCCAGGGCCCACGTGTTCTTGTACTGTGCTGTATTCTTGCTGCTTTTCCTAAAACACGAGCTGCTGTGGTTATTCTAGCCTCTATTAACTGGCCTTTAATAATGTGGTGCATTCTCTAACACAGAAATATGATTTCATATCCTGTGGGCTGCCTGTTCCTTTAGCACAAATCCTTCAGTTGGCATCATTGCTGTCATACTTCAGGAGCCTGCTAGAGTCATTTTAGATGGTGTATTCCCTCAGGGATCTATGTGAACATAAATTCCCTATCTCTAGAGACCCTTACAAGAAATCTAATGTTAAGTATATAAAGCAAAGCAAACAAGGACCACAAATTACTTACCTCTCTATTTGTATGCATCTATTTTTACCCCTGAGGGTCCTACAAGATGGATTTCCAAAGCAGATATTCTGGGAAGCCACATAAACTCTAGGCCCTGGTTTATTATACAGCAATACCAGTGACTCGAAATTTTCACTCTTGAAGGCTAAATAAGTTACATCCATTTGATAATGTTGAAATATGTTTCCACTATTATAACCTTCACCTTTTATTATCTGGAAGAAGAAATTATATCTTCAGAAAACCTTTTATAGAGTGGAAATCCAGAGATTACCTTGACAGTGTCTGTACTTGAGGTCTATTACTGGCTGGCTTTTAAACTAAAATTTCAATTTCTGAGACAGTTTGATGAAGTAGAAAGAGCATGAATATTGGGGGAAGTTAAGATGTAAGTTTAATACTGCTATTTACTAGCAATATACTGAAGCAATTATTCTACCTTTTTTATTTTCTCCTTTCTTGCCTGTAAAATGAGGCTAAAAATATCTAATTCTAGTTTTGCAGTGACAGTTATTACAAGTAATACAAGCAATATAATTGTTACCAAGTATCTATTGCATGTAACTGTTAATTATTTTAATTAGGAATTCCTAGAGAAATACTTCTATTGATTCAGGAGCATGGGGAGATAGAACCTAGGTTAGTTTTCTCCCAAAGCAGTCTTTTATTGAACTGTAATGGTAGGAGCATCAGCCAGGGTCTGTACTCAGAATGGGATGAGTATGTCCATAGCGTACTCAAAATCAGATAATTTGAGGCGGGCTTAAGAGGATATCCATAAAGGCATGGGAAAGTTCAGTTACTCTATCAGCTAGCTAACTATTGCTATAACCTAGACAGGATATTGAAAAGCAGAGACATGACTTTGCCAACAAAGGTCCATCTAGTCAAGGCTGTGGTTTTCCCAGTAGTCATGTATGGATGTGAGAGTTGGACTGTGAAGAAGGCTGAGCGCCGAAGAATTGATACTTTTGAACTGTGGTGTTGGAGAAGACTCTTGAGAGTCCCTTGGACTGCAAGGAGATCCAGCTCAGTTCAGTTCAGTTCAGTCACTCAGTCGTGTCTGACTCTTTGTGACCCCCTGAATTGTAGCACGTAAGGCCTCCCTGTCTATCACCAACTCCTGGAGTTCACTCACGCCCATCGAGTCAGTGATGCCATCCAGCCATCTCATCATCTGTCGTCCTCTTCTCCTCCTGCCCCCAAACTCTCCCAGCATCAGAGTCNCAGTTCAGTTCAGTTCAGTCACTCAGTCGTGTCTGACTCTTTGTGACCCCCTGAATTGTAGCACGTAAGGCCTCCCTGTCTATCACCAACTCCTGGAGTTCACTCACGCCCATCGAGTCAGTGATGCCATCCAGCCATCTCATCATCTGTCGTCCTCTTCTCCTCCTGCCCCCAAACTCTCCCAGCATCAGAGTCTTTTCCAATGAGTCAACTCTTTCCATGAGGTGGCCAAAGTACTGGAGCTTCAGCTTTAGCATCATTGCTTCCAAAGAAATCCCAGGGTTGATCTCCTTCAGAATGGAGTGGTTGGATCTCCTTGCAGTCCAACGGACTCTCAAGAGTCTTNAAAAGACCCTGATGCTGGGAAAGATTAAAGGCAGGAGGAGAAAGGGATGACAGAGGATGAGATGGTTGGCTGGCATCACTGACTTAATGGACATGAGTTTGGGTAGGCTCTGGGAGTTGGTGATGGACAGGGAGGCCTGGTGTGCTGTGGTTCATGGGGTTGCAAAGAGTCGGAAACAACTGAGCGACTGAACCGAACTGAACTGAACAAAAATACCCCCAAATTTAGTGTTTATGACAACTGTCTATTTGCTTATAACTCTGTGGGTTAGCTACTTAGGTTAGGGTAAGCTAGAAAGTCCTTCTTCTTTTCGTGCCTGAGATTACACATTTAAGTGCAGTGATCCGACACTGGATGGAACTTAAATGGTCCCAGATGACCTAATCAGTGTTTCTGAAGATCAATTCTGGTTGCTGGCTGCGCCAGGCTCTCTTTGGTCATTCATTGTCAAGAAGCCAAACTGGGCTTCCTTACATGAGCATGTCACAGATCCAGGAGGGAAAGGGTAGACTCTATAAAGCCTCTTGAAGCCACTACTCTAAAACTTAAATAAAATCTATCTCTTATTTTGCATTCTCTTGGTTAAAGCAAGGGGAAAATCAACACACATTAACAGGACAGGAAAATAGACTCCAATTCTACACTGGAGAGGAGAAAAGGTCATGTTGCAAAGGGACATTTATACAAGGACAAGAGGAAGAGATGCAGCCATCTCTGCAAGCAATAAAAACACACCAGCTCTTGGCTGGAAGTGAAGAGGAAACAAAGGGGTTATCAAAATTCTGAGAGAGAGAAATACATAGAATCAGCTCCCTTCAGAAAAAAAACAGTAATGATAGGAAAAGACCTGTTTAAAGAAGCTTCCTCCAATTTTCTCCCAATGTTCCCTGTTTGCCAGATCGAAACAGTAGCCAGAGAAAAAGAAACCCATTAACATAATTATTATACATCATCCTCATGGGACAAAGAAAACATGGAAAACTGTGGAGAATGGATCTAGAGAAGCAAGCAGAAAATAACGTATGCAGGAAGGGAGGCGATATACCATAACGGACATAGAATATAGGTTTTGTAGTTGACTAAATCTGTTTGAATTCTTCGTCTGACATTTTCCCCACAGGGCATTTAGGAAGCCTTTTCTTCCCTCTCAGCTTTAGTTTTCAATTTGTAAAACTATTATAGGAAATACCTTCACTGGAAGATTATTGTGAGGGANGGAGGCGATATACCATAACGGACATAGAATATAGGTTTTGTAGTTGACTAAATCTGTTTGAATTCTTCGTCTGACATTTTCCCCACAGGGCATTTAGGAAGCCTTTTCTTCCCTCTCAGCTTTAGTTTTCAATTTGTAAAACTATTATAGGAAATACCTTCACTGGAAGATTATTGTGAGGGATGAATTAGGTTATGTAGATAGATGTGTGTGTGTGTGTGTGTGTGTGTTACTTAGCACAGTAAACAGGCAAAACATGGTAAGCCATGGAAGAGTCATGTGTCAATAGTCATTAGAAAAAGCCAATGTGTATTTGTTTTGCTAAAGTTAGTTTCTTGTTGCTTAGAGGTTGGGTCTTAATTTTAAGGTTAATTGTTTCATTTCTCTCTTGGACTTTGCCTGAGTAGGCAAAGCCTGACTACCAGATTCCAGGGTCCATTTCAAGCCTAACAACCTACAGAACCCTTCTAGATTGCTGACTACTGGAGTGCTGAGGGAGAAAATGATACTGCTTCAATGGTGAGGGAAGCTAGGAAGCCAGGGCCTTGTATAATCATGTTTATACAAGATGTCACAGGTGTCTCATTTACCAGCAATTTCTCTTCTCAGCCCTTTGCTCCACATGAAGTAAATGCATAATCCCTCTGGAGTGGCAAATGCAAATACCACAGCTGACTAGAAGAATTGGCATGTGCTGAGATAGAGGATGGAGTGACTTCCTTGTGAAAACTGGTCCCCCAGAAGCAACCTCTCTCCTCCAATCTATTCATCCTGCACCCCGGTTCCGTGCTTTAAGGGTCTAGGCTGTACTAGCTACAGATTTACTCTGTGGGCCCTTAACAGTGCTATCAGAAAAGAAGGTCTTGACCCTGAGGATACTAAGGCAATAAACCATTTCTGCATCCTCCTAGGGAATCATACACAATCCAGGAATAATAGAGCTCTTGGGAACTTGAATATTGTCCCATCAAGAACTTCCCCCATGAGTTTGGGGTGATGTTATTCAGTACCATTTTTGTAGATTTCTTGCATATAATGTTTATTGTGATAAATCATTTTGGAAACATTGAATTAGACTAACTAGTATGTTTCTTTATTGTAAAACTTCAAGGATTCTTTAGATTAATAAAGTGCCTTCTGGAACAACCAAAAGGGAAATGGTAGTTTTATGATTTACCCTAGACAGTTCCTTTTAGGGAAGGGTCTCCTGGGTTTAATACTTCACAGATCAAATTTGGAGGAATTTTTAAAAATAAAAAATCTCTCTCTCTCTCTCTCTCTCTCTCTCTCTGTTTTTATCTCTCCTCCTTCATTATTGAGTTCCAGATAGAAGGGACTCACAAGATATGAGTGCATTATGAAACAGATAACCTTATAGTTAATTTTAGACTATCATAGAGGGTTAAAATTCAATGAAAATTTTAAAATAGCTTGTGGCCCTATGCACTGAACTTGGCTGCTCTCCAAATACAACACACTTATTTCAAATTGAATTATTTTCTCACAGAGATAATTGTGTCTGTTCATCCACAACCTCTCACCTTGTGGCCTCTGAGCCCAATGATGTGTACTTTTTCTTTACATTTACTTTTTCTTTAGAAACCATCAGCTCCATTCCATCACATGGTGGAACAAATGGCAGGTCAAATGATGCAGCACTATAATACTAATTCTCAAGCTTATGTGGCAATTTTAACTCTACATAGTTCTTTGTGTACAGTTTACAATTTTATTCTTTCAACACTCTGTAGAGAAGAAAGTACAACTAGAACAAAGTTCTTTAAATGTGAAATATTTATGTTAAAGTACATACAACTATGCAACAACAAAGACATACCCCTAAGTTCCTTTGTCCTAATGATTTATTCCAATTTGTCCCTCTAAATGTGCAGTTTCTACCGTATGTTTCATTGAACTTGTCTCCTATGAGTCTCTATGGAAAAAAGTTTCTGTTGTCAAATAAAAGTTGGAAATGATCTATATTCTATGACACATGTCCCTCAAAAATCACTATATACAATACAATGACTAAAGCTCTACAAAGCCCAACAGTAAAGGAACATAATTAAATTTATTTGACTGCTTATTTAACATTGGACTTAGAACCCTATGTTGCATATCATTTAAAGGCAGTTTATTTGACAGGTTTTAGAATTTATCTCGGAGAAGGCAACGGCAACCCACTCCAGTATTCTTGCCTGGAAAATCCCATGGACCGAGGAGCCTGGTAGGCTGCAGTCCATGGGGTCACGAAGTCGGACACAACTGAGTGACTTCACTTTCACTTTTCACTTTCATGCATCGGAGAAGGAAATGGCAACCCACTCCAGGGTTCTTGCCTGGAGAATCCCAGGGACCGGGGAGCCTGGTGGGCTGCCGTCTATGGGGTCACACAGAGTCGGACACGACTGAAGCGACTTAGCCTCAGCAGCAGCGGCAGAATTTCTCTCTCTAAAGAATGCAGGAAAGTATCAGTGGAGACTGCAGAGAGGAAGAACGGAAATAATACTTGCTGAACAACTACCCTCTTCTAAGTGATTTACATGCATTGGCTGACTTCATCATCATGACAAGCTTGGTGGTAGATATTAGTGTGCTTTTCTATGAGATGAGATGCAAGTTGAAGAGGTTAAGTGTATGGTTCAACTTCAGCCAGCTGGAAAATGATGGAGTTGCAAACTGATCTCTATTCTTCCTGGTTCTAGGAAGTGCATCTGATCATCTCTAAAATAATTTTAAAGTTTCTTGCAAATTATTTCAAAGCCTGATTTTTAGGAGATATTCCCCATTTCTCCAATTACCTAAACTCATTCTTATACTAGCAACTACTTCTCTTATTTGTTTACACATTCTTAAGTACCTGGTTATCACTTCTTGTCTGCTGTGGCTAGTTTTCCATTCAGGATTCCTTGTATCTAAATTATGAAGAATTGATGAGCAATCGTTAGCAACAATTACAGTTATAAACATTTCCAGTGCTTTAAAAGGAAATAGATACACACACATAGTAAAATCCATAATCCACAATCAATTTATAACCTGAGAATAATGCTGATAGAGCTATAATTTCTTTTGAGTATTACTGTATACAGTATATTTTCAGTATCCCATGAAACAGGTTGTATAAACTGTATTTAGCAGAACTTTGAAACCAAGTTTTCTCTGTACTTTCATTATCATAAAGATTGCTATTTTAATCAAAATTAATGAGAGTACTGTCTGGTGTGTGTGTGTGTGTATTTGTGTCTAAAACATATGTATGCATGTGCATATTCAGTCGCTCAGTCATGTCAGACTTTTTGTGACCCCATGGACTGTAGCCGCCCCCCAGGCTTCTCCTGTTCATAGGATTTTCCCAGCAAGAATACTGAAGTGGTTTGCCATTTCCTCCATCAGGGGATCTTTCTGACTCAGGGATTGAACCCACGTCTCCTGCAATGCAGGTAGGAAAATCTTTATCACTTAGTCACTGGGAAAGCCCTGTATATGCATATATATAATTATATAATCATTTATATTTGTTCTATGTCTATATATTCATCTGTGTGTGTGTGTGTGTGTGTGTGTGCACGCGCGTGCGCGCGTGCACACTTAAAACACAGTTTTAAGTTATTTCTACATTACCAATTACATATAATGGATTTTGTTGTCAGGTTGTGTGAGTTTATTTCTGATTCTCCATTCACTGTATGATCTCGGCGGATTTCTTAAACTCATGATGAGTACTTCTGATCACTGCTGTACCACAAATTTGATGACTTACAAAAGCACAAAATAGATTCCAATGGACTAAAATCAAAGTTTTGACAGAGCTCTGCTCCTAAAGCCTCTGGAGGAAAAAAAAATTTTTTTTGCCTTCACTGCTTTTAGAGGATGCCTACATCCATTCAATTGTGGCTGTTTTCATCGTCAATATCAGAAATGGCCCATCAAGTTTTTCTTATATCAAATCACTTCAAACCTGATTCTCCTTCTGCCTCTAGCTTTCATCTATAAGGATTCTTTTGACTACATGGAGCCCATCTAGATAATCCAAGATAATCTGCCCTGCTATAATGTTCATAAGTTAATCACATCTTTAAAGTCCCTTTTGCCATGTATGGTGCATTTCACAGGTTTCCAGGTCAAGACTCTGACATCCTTGGAGGAAGGAAGTATTACTCTCTCTACCATACTGACTATTCTAAGATAGCCTATTGCCTAAATGATGGAGCCCACATTTCAGGATTCATGTTTGAGATCTGAGATAAAAGGAGAAAATGTCTGATATGCATTGTGAGAAGGAAGAGATTACATTTAATGTATATTATATAAAAACCTTTTATGACAAAGTTTTAGGGGAAAAAAAAACCATAAAGCTATTCTGAATATATGGTCAGAACCAAAGCAGTGTGGGTAATTAGAAAGTGTGTTCTTCTTATCATAATTCCTTAGAAAGTTTATCTTGCTGGTTACAGAAGAAAAGAGACATATTTCTTTACTTTTTTGAGAGGGTGCAAATCAATGTCATCTCATGGT
The DNA here is from genome assembly GCA_006410615.1 of Neotragus moschatus. Lineage (NCBI taxonomy): Eukaryota > Metazoa > Chordata > Mammalia > Artiodactyla > Bovidae > Neotragus > Neotragus moschatus. The sequence goes on from SJYA01002701.1 coordinate 173,985, forward strand.
GCCAAGAAAACATCATAGTTACGTGTGGCAAAAAAAGTCATAGTTGCGTGTGGCAAAAAATGTCATAGTTGCATGTGACAATATATTTAGAAGAATTCTGAAGGTCAGCAGGAAGGATTGTCTTGGTTATGGTGATAGAATTATGAATGTCACATATTATCACCTTTTTTCCACTAGGTTGATATGTTTTAAATGTGGGTATATATGAGATCACTTCATGGGAAATAGATGGGGAAACAGTCGAAACAGTGTCAGATTTTATTTTGGAGGGGCTCCAAAATCACTGCAGATGGTGATTGCAGCCATGAAGTTAAAAGACGCTTACTCCTTGGAAGAAAAGTTATGACCAACCTAGATAGCATATTAAAAAGCAGAGACATTACTTTGCCAACAAAGTTCCGTCTAGTCAAAGCTATGGTTTTTCCAGTTGTCATGTATGGATGTGAAAGCTGGACTGTGAAGAAAGCTGAGTGCTGAAGAATTGGTGCTTTTGAACTGTGGTGTTGGAGAAGACTCTTGAGAGTCCCTTGGACTGCAAGGAGATCCAATCAGTCCATCCTAAAGGAGATCAGTCCTGGGTATTCATTAGAAGGAATGATGCTAAAGCTGAAACTCCAATAGTTTGGCTACCTCATGCATAGAGTTGACTCATTGGAAAAGACTCTGATGCTGGGAGGGATTGGGGGCAGGAGGAGAAGGGGATGACAGAGGATGAAATGGCTGGATGGCATCACTGACTCGATGGACTCACTTGTGAGTTTNTTAAAAGACGCTTACTCCTTGGAAGAAAAGTTATGACCAACCTAGATAGCATATTAAAAAGCAGAGACATTACTTTGCCAACAAAGTTCCGTCTAGTCAAAGCTATGGTTTTTCCAGTTGTCATGTATGGATGTGAAAGCTGGACTGTGAAGAAAGCTGAGTGCTGAAGAATTGGTGCTTTTGAACTGTGGTGTTGGAGAAGACTCTTGAGAGTCCCTTGGACTGCAAGGAGATCCAATCAGTCCATCCTAAAGGAGATCAGTCCTGGGTATTCATTAGAAGGAATGATGCTAAAGCTGAAACTCCAATAGTTTGGCTACCTCATGCATAGAGTTGACTCATTGGAAAAGACTCTGATGCTGGGAGGGATTGGGGGCAGGAGGAGAAGGGGATGACAGAGGATGAAATGGCTGGATGGCATCACTGACTCGATGGACTCACTTGTGAGTTTGAGTGAACCCCGGGAGTTAGTGATGGACAGGGAGGCTGCGATTCATGGGGTCGCAAAGAGCCAGACATGACTGAGCAACTGAACTGAACTGAACTGAACTGAACTCAGATGTGAGATAAAATAGGCATTACAAATGTAATTTAATGAAAGCTATCTAGTTTCAGATTATTTTCTCTTCCATATAAAAATGATGATGCAATTTGATAACTGTCTACTTGTTTTAAGCAATAAGTAGCACAGCAAAAACTCTAAGTTATGTTCTAGGAACAGAAAAATCTTTCAGGAAATATATGTTATAGTCATTAATTCGTGATTGATTCCTTCTTTTGTAATTAAATAATATTTGTTTACTTTATTTTATACTTACTAAAATTTATTATTTGTTACTTATTTGTTTCTAAAGAAGTCCCATTTATTGTGAGCTTCCTGAGTGCCAGCACCATGTTAGGTATTGCAGATGTAATGATTAGCCAAAACCAAGATTTCTGTCCTCGTGGAGCCTGGGTTTATTGGAAAGTATAGGAATAATTCAAAGTGACACAAATAAATTTAAGAAAAATTAAAAGCTCTAGCTAGGATGAGTGTTAGGAAAGGGTTCCATTGTTACAATGGAGAAATTCAAGAGGGTGGGTTTAACCTAATCAGAGTTAATAGAAACTAACTAGATGAAAGGAGCAAGAGCAGATGAGTAATGGCAAAAGGAAACTCCAGGAAATGATAACGACATGTGCAAAGATCCTGTGGTGAGATGAGTATAGCTCATGGGTGAAGAGGAAATGAAGTTCCGTTGTGCTAGAACACTGAACCCAAGGCTAGAGTAGCAACAAATGAGTTTAAAGAAGTTATTAGAAGTGGAGATAATTAGAAGGAAATAAGGAAGAGAAATATCTGACAAGAGTGGAAAAGCGATATATGATGAAGAAGTGTTTATCTGATAAAAAGGACTTCACTAACAGGAATCTGTATCCCTACAGTCCTTTAAATTCCTGTAAGTGGATCTCCTGTTTCTACTGTTCCTCTTTTTTACTGTGGTTCCTGTCCCACACCATGAGACAGACAATGTGTCATGTGGCAGTCCTGGAGTCCCTATTTCCACCGTGAAGTTGCAAATATGGAAGGAGGAAGATATATTGACCCATCATGAAGTAAAAGGTTTTAGTGAACTCTAGCAAGGACCATCTTTAGCCATATTTATATAGAAAAAAAGTGAACATTGTGTCTAAACAGCCAGATGCTAGATTTCCTAGAGCAATGCAATTTGTTCATAAATTGGTGAATGCATGACCTTAAAAGTGCCCTTATTTCATCCTGTTTGGGAATGGCAAGAATTATCTCTCACTAAAATCTCACCTGTAGACTTCTCAGTGGCTCAGCAGTAAAATATCCCCTTGCCAATGCAGGAGGCATGGGTTTGGTCCCTGGGTTGGGAAGAACCCCTGGAAAAGGAAATGGCAACTCACTCCAGTATTCATGCCTGGAGGAGGAGGAGGCTGGCAAGCTGCAGTCTAGGGGGGTCACAAAGAGTCTGACAGAACTGAGCACACAAATACAAACAAGAACTCACCTAACTATGATTCTAGGGATGGTGACTGCTAAGATGTAGGTGGTTAAAAAAAAAAAAAAAAGAGGAATCAATTTAAAATAAATTAAACATTGATCTTGGTGATGAAGATGTCCAAATCATTTTACTTTTTGATATTAACCTGTCTTCTGGACAAAAGAGGTAACAGTGCTGGAATTTTGTTTTTCTTAAAATGTAAGTTTACAGAAAAGTCCTGCTTATTTAATTGTCATAAAGCTAACCAAATGTCTTAAAATTCAAATTCTAGAAAATGATTCATGTAGAACATAATTGTCGTGATATATTGAAAATGCTTGTTTATCAGCTTTTCTGAGATGAACTAATAAAAGATTCATGTTGATAATAGACTTTTTTCCCCTTATTTCAAGATTCTCTTCTTATAAATATCAGAAAAAAATTTACAGGCAAACTAGAGTATTTAATATTATCATTCCATATTCTTGCATTTTGACTCCTTTTAGTTCTGAAATTGGTATCTGACACAATACATTCCAACTGATTCGTAAAACAAAACAAAACAAAACTTTCTTGATTTCTTCCTTAACTTTTGTCTTCCTTGTGCTCAGCATACTAAGTGCTGGAGAATTCATAGTCTTCAAATAGACCGATAATTTAAAATCAAGTACCAAATGTTGAGATAGAGATGTATGCAAGAAGCTATGCATCCACTTCTCCATCAGTGCACACACAATCTGAGGAGGAGGAGGATGGATTATGCAGAGAGGTATCCAAGGTGGCAGTGGCTGTCACTAGAGCTGCCTACTGAAGATGCTGTTCCCCAGACAAAGAGAGCAAGGTATTCCATGAAGAGAATGGAGCATAAGCAAAAGTCTAAAAAAAACAAAAGAAAAGTTTTGCCAAACAGCATTTTGTCACCCTAAACTAATTCAGGATCCAAAGACTCTTTTGGAATGAAATCAAAGGAAAAAAAAAAAACACATTTAGAAGTCTATTGATTTCTCATTTTGGAATCTCTTTAAACCCAAAAAATCTTTTGGATTTCAATCAGTAATCAACATATATTTTTAATTTTTTAATTGAAGTAATCAATTTTAATTGACAGAAGTATTCTGCAAATGCAGTTCTCTAGTCAATTTTGAATCACACTTAATGTTTCTTCTGTGTATTTTAGGGGTAAAAAACATTAAGCTTAGTAAAGTCAAGATGGTAATCTAAACAACCTGTTTAAATGGTTGACTCAAGATCTTTTGGGGTTTAGGGTTCTTGTTGTAAAGCATCAATTATGTATCATTCATAATACTTGAAAACTACTAAATTATTTAAGAATTTCTGGACATAGCAGTGCATTATAAAGAAGAAGAATGTGAGACTTGGGGAGTGAAGTAGCCCACTTCAAAAGTAACCACGGAGGTCAAGGATTACTATGGCCTGTTAATGAAAGTGCTGACCGAGATCTCCTTAACCCTAGTTTCACTGATGTGTTCTGTTGACCCAGATGTGTTCCACCCAGATGTGTCATAAGTATCTCTAAATTACCAAGTCCAAAGTAGAAATCTTGATTTCTCCCTAACTTCTGTATTCTTAGAAATGCTCCTTCCCTAGTCTTCTCCATTTGATAAAATAACAACAACAACAAAATCCAAATCAGTTACCCAATTATAGCTTGCCAACTGGTAGTTCTTGACAAGTCATCCCCAGCTGCCAACTCAGTCTAAGCCACTAGTATCCATCACAGGGGCTATTATTAGAACCTCTGGTTCTGCTCTTGACTTCTGACCATCTATTTATCACACAGTAGACAGAATAATCTTCTTAAAGCATTTTGTTTGTTGTTCAGTCACTCAGTCATGTCCGACTCTTTGTGACCCCATGGACTGAGCACACCAGGCTTCCCCCTCTCCATTACCTCCCGGGGTTTGCTCAACTTCATGTCCATTGAGTTGGTGATGCTATCTATCTCATCCTCTTCCATTCTCTTTTCCTTTTACCTTCAATCTTTCCCAGCATCAGGGCCTTTTCCAATGAGTCAATTGTTCACAACAAATGGCCAAAATATTGGGGCTTTAGCTTTAACATCAATCCTTTCAATGAATATTCAGGGTTGATTTCCTTTAGGATTGACTGGTTTGATCTCTTTGCAATCCAAGGGACTCTCAAGAGTCTTCTCCAACACCACAGTTCAAAACCATCAATTCTTCAATGCTCAGCCTCTTTATGGTCCACTTCTCACATCTGTACATGACTACTGGAAAAACCACAGCTTTGACTAGACAGACCTTTATCAGCAAAGTGATGTATCTGCTTTTTAATATGCTGTCTAAGTTTGTCATAGTTTTTCTTTCAAGGAGCTAACCTCTTTAAGTTGCATGCTTGCAGTTACTATCCACAGTGATTTTAGAGCCCAAGAAAATCAAATCTGTCACTGTTTCTACCTTTTTTCCCTTTTATTTACTATGAAGTGATGGGACCAGATGCCATAATCTTAGTGGGTTTTTTTTTTTTATGTTGTTTTGTTTTCTTTTAATGTTGAGTCTCAAGCCAGTTTCAGTTCAGTTTAGTTCAGTTCATTTGCTCCATCGTGACTGACTCTTTGTGACCCCATGGACTGCATGCTGCATACCAGACTTCTCTGTCCATCATCAGTTCCCAGAGCTTGCTCAAACTCATGTCCATCCAGTCAGTGATATTATCCAACCATCTCATCCTCTGTCATCCCCTGCTCCTTCTGCTTTCAGTCTTCCCCAGCATCAGGGTCTTTTGCAATGAGTCAGTTCTTTGCATCAGGTAGCCAAAGTATTGGAGCTTCAGCTTCAGCATCAGTCCTTCCAATGAATAGTCAGAAATGATTTCCTTTAGGATGGACTGGTTGGATCTCCTTGCAGTCCAAGGGACTCTCAAGAGTCTTCTTTGACACCACAGTTCAAAAGCATCAATTTAAACCTACATACTATTTAAAACGTAAAACCAAATCCTTTCTCATGACCTGAGAAGTCCAGGATAATGGGATTCCAGCTTATCTCTCCACAGTCACACCACTGTACATTTCTGGCTCCATTCTCAGTGGCCTTCATTGGGCCCACTATAACACACTGAGCTCTACCCTGCTTAAAGCATTTGTAAATTTATTTTTCAGGTTTCAGTGGAAATGGAACTTTTTCTAAGTTGTTGGACCTTGTGTTACTTTCTGTCCTAGCCCCTTCCTTATTTCCTCTTAGCATTCATCTCAACTTGTAAATATTATTATTATGATTATTATTATTTGGTGGTGTATAGTGGGTGGGTGGGAAATTGGTTGGTTTATACCTGCTGCCTACCTGTAGAACATTTATTCTCCACTATTTTTCTGCAGAGCAAAGTACAATGCATAGAACATGATAAACAGTAAGTGTTTCTTGAATGTTTTGATGTATCATAAATAGAGATCTAGTCAATGAATAGCTGCAAGTTTTCTGACATCAATATGAATAGCAAGGAGTATTTTTTTAATTGATAACATAATTATAAAATTTTCTTTTCACTTCATGTAAATGTTCATTTTTCTCACATTACATACATCATTCACTTGAGAGTTAAAGAGTTCATTTAAATAAGAATAAGGCAGTGTCCATAAAAATTATATTTATTACTAAGATTTCAAAAACATAGAGGAAAAATTAGAAATTAATAATTAAAATAACACAAACATAAATAAAACAGAAAGAGGCTCATTTCTGGTACTACTTATACTTCATCTAAAACAATAAGTTCAAAGAGAGTCTTGGCCAATCAGTACCCCTTAAAATTATTTAATTTTTCAAAATTTATAGCTCTCTTATTCTGTGTATTCCTTAGAAAACACAATTCCTTGTATATTCCATTATGTATACAGAGAAACTATTTAATTTTTTTTGACAGATATAGAAACTGAAGTTCAGAACAAATAAAAATCTTCTTGAGGGTATCCAACTAGGGATTGCCATTTCAATGGTGTTTCCATGATAAAATGTTATTTTCTAAGTGCTTTTTTGTCACATATAACCCAAATCAAACTCAAATGCCTAAAAAGTTGGGACTAACCAGTTTGGAGCTGGGAGCTGGGAAGGGGAACATGGTGAAGGAAAGAGCAGTGCTTCTCAATGAAATGACCCTATTCAGCAGCCCACTACATTGGCACCATATAAGAAAGTGGCATGGCCTCTGACTTCTAAACACTGATAACTGTTTCAGACTTTGAACAAACTAACACTCGTGACATCTAATCTGTCTATAGATGGCTTTGATCTTGGGCTGAAGGTTACCAACCTCTTTAAAAATGCCAAACATGCTTTAAAAAAACTTCAAGTATTCAGAGATTTTGGCAACAAAGTGAGTTGAAACTTACATTGTTGCCGAAGCAGAACCTTAGAACCTATAATTTTGTGTGTGTTATTATCTGCCAACTAAAAACACTTGCCTGGCTACATATATAGAATTAATATTGCAGCATGACAAGATGAATACATTTCATTACAGTGTGTGGTTAAGTGCATGGACTTCAGTTAATTTGGCCTCAGGGAAATAGTTACAACTTAGACCTTGGAATGATGCATAAGGCTTCTTCACACGTGGTGTTATTCCTGAACTTGACTCTACACTTTTGAGAGTCATGTTTAAATAGACAAACTTAAAGTTCTTTTGTCTATTAAAAATCTTCTAGTAGAAGGATAAGAAGCTTTTGTGTAACTCCATGGTATTTTCTATGAAGTTTTCCCCTAAAATTTTATTTTAGAATAATTGTAAAAAATTAAAATATTTCATATGCAGTAAGAGGAATAAACCTATCTAGGAAAAAAACCTACCTAAGGAGACAAAAGAACTGTATACAGAAAATTATAAGACACTGATGAAAGAAATCAAAGACAACATAAACAGATGGAGAGATATTCCATGTTCCTGAGTAGAAAGAATCAAAACTGTGAAAATGGCTATACTACCAAATGCAATCTACAGATTCAATGTGATACCTATCAAATTACCAATGACATTTTTCTCAAAACTAGAAAAAAATTTTCACAGTTCATATGGAAACATAAAAGACCCCAAATAGCCAAAGCAGCCTTGAGAAAGAACAGTGGAGCTTGAGGACTCAGCTGACTTCAGATTATATAACAAAGCTATAGTCATCAAGACAGCATGGTACTGGCACAAAAACAGAAGTATAGACCAAAGGAACATGATAGAAAGCCCAGATATAAACTCATGGACAAGGTACCTAAGGTACCTATGGGTAGCTTATTTTGACAAAGGAAGCAAGAATATACAATGGAGCAAAGACAGCTTCTTCAATAAATGATGCTGGGAAAACTGGACAGCTACATGTAAAAGAATGATATTAGAACACTTCCTAACACCTTATATAGAGATAAACTCAAAATGGATTAAAGACCTAAATGTAAGGCCAGAAACTATAAAACTCTTAGAGAAAAACATAAGCAGAACACTCGATATAAATTAAAGCAAGATTTTCTATGACTCACCTCCTAGAGTAATGGAAATAAAAACAAAAGTAAACAAGTGGGACTTGATTAAATTTAAAAAGCTTTTGCACAGCAAATGAAACTATAAGCAATATGAAAAGATAACCCTCAGAATAGGAGAAAATAATATCAAATGAAACAACTGACAAAGGATTAATTTCTGAAATATACAAACTGCTCATACAATGCAATACAGAAAACAAACAACCCAATCAAAAAGTGGCAAAAAGACCTAAACAGACATTTATCCAAAGAAGACATACAGATGGCTAACAAACATGTGAAAAGATGCTCAATATTGTTCATTATTAGAGAAATGCAAATCGAAACTACAATGAGATATTACCTCACACCAGTCAGAATGGCCCTCATCATAAAGTCTACAGACAATAAATGCTGGAGAGGATGTAGAGAAAAGGGAATGCTCTTGCACTGTTGGTGAGAATGTAAATTTATATAGCCACTATAGAAGATGGTATGAAGATCCCTTAGAAAAACTAAGAATAAAACCACCATATGACCCAGCAATCCCACTCCTAGGCATACACTTTGAGAAAACCAAAATTGAAAAAGACACATGTACCCCGATGTTCACTGAAGCACTATTTACAGTAGCTAGAACATGGAAGCAAACTGTATGTCCTCAGATGAATGGATAAAGAAGTGTGGTATATATATATATATAATGGAATATTACTCAGCCATAAAAAGGGACACATTTGAATCAGTTCTAATGAGGTGGATGAACCTAGAGCATATTATACAGAGTGAAGTGAGTCAGAGAGAGAAAGAGACGTTGTATACCAATGCATACATATGGAATCTAGAAAGATGATATCGAAAAATTTATTTGCAGGGCAGCAATGGAGAAACAGACATAGAGAACAGACTTATGAACACGGGAAGAGAGGAGGATAGGGTGAGATGTATGGAGAGAATAACATGGAAGCTTACACTACCATATGTAAAATAGATAGCCAACAGGAATTTGCTGTATGTCTCAGGGAACTCAAACAGGGGCTCTGTATCAACCTAAAGGGGTGGGATGGGGAGGGAATGGGAGGGAGGTTCGAGAGGGAGGGGACATATGTGTATTTCTGGTTGATTCACGTTCACAGAAAACAACAAAATTCTGTAAAGCAATTATCCTTCAAATAAAAAATAAATAAATTTTTAAAAAATTAAAATATTTTTATAGAGTCAGAGCTACATCAGTTACACGTCTTGCCACATCATACTAATTTAACACCGAGGGCTTACTGAAAGAAGACATTCTCAAAGTAAACTTTTCCACTTTTTTAGAAGTGGTGATCTGAGTCTATTGAGCAATCTATGTTCAATTCATACACAATTTATACTCAAATGTATGCTTCCTTTTGATTATTCATTCGGAAACTTATTTTTTTTAAGTAACTACTGGAGTTTAGACATTTCCCTTGGCATGCTGGTTGTAAGAGGAATGAAAAGATAACATCCAACATTTTGGGGACTCATTTTCTCAGGCAGAGAAATAAGAATATAATTTGGTATAATATAATGTAATATAATATACCCTTACCATATAGTATAGTTGGCCTTCCCTATCTATAGGTTCCACATTCGTGGGTGTGTGTGCCATATGTGTTCATTTGCTCAGTCATGTCCAATTCTTTGCAACACCACAGACTGTAGCCCACCAGGCGCCTCTGTCCATGGAATTTTCCAGGCAAGAATACTGAAGTGGGTTGCCATTTCCTCCTCCAGGGGATCTTCCTGACCAGGGACTGAACCCACATCTCTTGTGTCTCCTGCATTGGCAGGTGGATCCTTTACCACTGCACCACCTGAGAAGCCCACATCCATTGGATATGGAGGGCCAGTTCTAAAGAACTTGGGTGTTTGTGGGTTTTGACATCCGAAGGGCATCCTAGAACCAAGCAATCCTTCATTAATACTGAGAGATGACTCTACTATAATGTAACATAAAACATCACCTAATAACATCATCCAACATAACATGATGTAATGTAATAAAAACCATTATAAGTTTTCTGAGAAGGATATCAATTTCAGACACAAATCCAGTATCTCAATTCTTATCAACAGATATGAAGCAATACTAATTTCTCCCCTATTGACAATGGCTTGTAGTTTCTTCAAATTGTCTTAACTAGTTACAACTCATACTTCTGCACACATCTAACTTGAAATGATAAATGAGTCCAAACATTTCTGAAAAAAACTTAAGCGATGTCCATTTATTTAAGAGATTTTTTAAAAAAACTTCTAAGGACTATACTCCCTTAAGAATTTAAAAGGATAAAAATAGCTTTGTATGAGTTTGCAAATCTAAAGATAATAATTTAGGATGGCAGCACTTTCACTTTTAAATAGATAAGGAAAATGATCTGATTGAGAAAGCCAGTAATATATTCAATTATTCTTTGCTGTCAATAAAAATAGGCTGGAATTTATCTGATCAGAGTTGGTTTAGGAGATTTTATAATTACTGCACTTAAAGGTAACTATGTTTAGTTAAAAATTACTGTGTTTAGCTATGTTTAACTATATTTAGTTAAAAATTACTGTGTACTGTTTTAACAAGAATAAAAGAAGAAAAGAAAAATAAGAACGTTGGAAAATATTTTTTTTTCTTTTTGGACTCTGTACCATCATTTTAAGAAATTAAAATATCAATAAAATATGTTTAAGTAAAAAAAAAAGTAATAAAAATTGGCCACACCCATTATTGTTACTATCAGAAGCCCTGGAGAATATACTTGAAGTTTATTATGAGTAAATATCAGGAACAAATTTTCTTGTTATGACATTTACTTCACAAGCTGGCAACTCAGTCACAAATAGATGTAGATTACCTTATGTTTGAAACAAAATTACCTTGTCCATGCAGGCTATTAGGCTTCCCATATCGCTCAGTTGGTAAAGAATCCGTCTGCAATGTAGGAGACCCCGGTTCGATCCCTGGGTCGGGAAGATTGGCTGGCGATGGGATAGTCTACCCACTCCAGTATTCTTGTGCTCCCCTTGTGGCTCAGCTGGTGAAGAATCTGCCTCCAGTGTGGGAGACCTGGGTTTGATCCCTGGGTTGGGAAGATCCTCTGGAGAAGAGAAAGGCTACCCACTCTAGTCCTCCGGCCTGGAGAATTCACAAAGAGTTGGTCGTGACTGAGCAATTTTCACTTTCACTTTTCATGCAGGCTATTATGAATGCACCTAAAATTTAAGTATTACCTTTCATATTTCTGAATTGCTGTTTTCCCCCAGGCATGGATCTGGACTCAGTCACTAACGCATGCTTTTTCAAAGTGTCATTGCAAAGAGTCATTATATTTCTCGGAAAAAAAATCTTAAACCAATTATTAGAACTTATGAAGTGCTGTTATTTTCAAAGTCATTTATGAGCATTATATCAGTGTCCAGGACAGATATCTAACAAATAAAGCATTTAGTTCCAGGAATAAAATGACAAACTTGCAAAGATTTCAGCTTAGCATACCGCCTAGTCTTTGACAGGGATGGAGAGCAAAACACTTTATTACATCAAGACTTATTTTCTCTCTCATTGAGCTCCAACTTACTACTTTTATTTAGAGTCATCACATTTACTTCTCTTCTGAATTTACTTTGGACAAGATATATATCTCCCAAGATATGCCTTACCAGACTAAAAACTATGTTTTGAAAAATAGGAAAGCAATCTGACATTTCTGATATGTTCTCAAAAACTACTATATTCCAAATATTTTACTTCATTATATTTCTTTCAAGAATATGTTATTTACCCACAAAAATCTGGAGTTCAGTTTAGCATATTATTTTAGTCAGACTTATATAAGAAAAACACTTATTTTCCTGAGGAAACTAAGAAAAAACAAATCTCCCTGACAGTTGGCTGTTTAATTCAGTCCAGAAAGCAAGCTACACATTTCAGCCATCATTCATTCTCTCTGTCGAGGACTATACAAAGAACTATGAAGTACAAAACTATTAAAAATAATGAGAGAAACAACTTTGCCTTTCTGTAAAAATTATGTTACTGTGTCAAGACATTAGAGAAATAGCTACTATTTATAGTTTCATAAAGAAAATGAATTTTAGGATGGAAAATTAGAAGCATATAATCAACAAGTGTTAAGACAACAAAACAATACAGGATTTTGATATTTTCTGTTGTTAACTCTTTCAATAACTTGTTTTAAAAGGCCCACCAGATTTCCTAGACCTGTAATTACACTTATGTATATAAACAATAATTCCATAGAACTCAGAACATTGATGTTCAAGGAACACAGATGAAGATCTTGGCACACAGTCTTTGGTCAATGGAGGAAGTTAAACTTAATTTTATGGTAGTGAGATAAAAGAAATATAAATATTTTTAAAAGATATAAAGAACACCCATGATTTTCAGATTTTTATTTTCTCAAAAGATGTCTTAAATAATAATGAATTCATTCATATAAAGTAACCTACTCTTGTGCTAAATAAGATATTTTGAAATCAAACACATAAAGCAAACTAGTATTCATACTCAACTTCATTTCATAAGAGTGAATCTTTCATCACAAAATGCCAAAATAATAATCTCCCAAATATTTCATAGATTCAATTCAGTTCAGTCATTCAGTCTCGTCTGATCTTTGCAACCCCATGGACTGCAGCACACCAGGCTTCCTTGTGTACCACCAACTCGCAGAGCTTACTCAAATTCATGTCTTTTGAGTGGGTGATGCCACCCAACCATCTCATCCTCTGTCATCCCCTTCTCCTACCACCTTCAATCTTTCCCAGCATCAGGGTCATTTCTTCACATGACCCCATGAATTGCAGCACGCCAGGCCTCCCTGCCCATCACCAACTCCCAGAGTTCAGACTCACATCCATCGAGTCAGTGATACCATCCAGCCATCTCATCCTCTGTCATCCCCTTCTCCTCCTGCTCCCAATCCCTCCTAGTGTCAGAGTCTTTTCCATTGAGTCAACTCTTTGCATGAGGTGGCCAAAGTACTGGAGCTTCAGCTTTAGCATCATTCCTTCCAAAGAAAGCCCAGGGCTGATCTCCTTCAGAATGGACTGGTTGGATCTCCTTGCAGTCCAAGGGACTCTCAAGAATCTTCTCCAATATCACAGTTCAAAAGCATCAGTTCTTTGGTGCTCAACTTTCTTTATAGTCCAACTCTCACATCCATATATGATTACTGGAAAAACCATAGCTTTGACTAGATGGACCTTTGTTGGCAAAGCAATATCTCTTCTTTTTAATATGCTGCTAGGTTGTTCATAGCTTTTCTCCAAGGAACAAACATCTTTTAATTTCATGGCTGCATGCAGTCACCATCTGCAGTTATTTTGGAGCCCAGAAAAATAAAGTCTCTCACTGTTTACATTGATTTTTTATCTATATTCCATTAAAATCTCACTACACTGTCTGTATTTTTCTTTTTTCACTGAACAGTGAAAACTATATCATAGTTTCAACTTAAAACTATATCATAGTTTTAACGAAGTTGAGCCAGAACTTCTCTCTTAAAAAATTTTTTTTAAAGCTTATTTTCCTTTAGTTAAAAAATTGAAGTATATTTGATTTACAATGTAGTGTTAATTTCTGCTGTTAAGTAACTCAGTTATACATATACTGATATATACATTCTTTCTTGAAATACGTTTCTATAATGATTTATCATAAGGTATTGACCATAGTGTTCTGTGCTTTTCAGTAGGACATTGTTGTTTATCCATTCTATATATAAAGCCTTACTTCTAGTAACCCCAAACTTTCATTCCATCTCTCCACCAACCCCGTCTCCCTTGGTAACCACCAATTGTTCTCTATGTCCATGATTCTGTTTCTGTTTCATAGACAGCGTTCACTTGTGTCATATTTTAGATTCAACACAAGTTGTTGTTCAGTCACTAAGTTGTGTACAACTCTTTGTGACTCCATGGACTGAAGCACACCAGGCTCTCTATCTTCCATGTTCTGAAATTTGTTTAAATTTATATCGGTTGAGTCGGTCATGATATCAAATGGTATTTTTTGTTTCTCTTTTTGTCTTACCTTCACGTAGTATGATAACCTCTAGTTGCATCCAGGTTGCTGCAAATTGCATTATTTCATTATTTTTTATTGTTGTAAAATTCCATTGTATCACAGGTTATTTATCCATTCACTTGTCAATGGACATTTGGATTGTTTGCATGTCTTTACATTGTAAATATGCTGCTATGAACATAGGGGTACATGTACCTTTTTGTATTAAAGTTTTGTTAGGTTATATGCCCAGGAGTAAGATTGCTGGATAATATAGTAATTCTATTTTTAGTTTTCTGAGGCACCTCCATACTGTTCCCCTTAGTGGCTGTATCAATATACGTTCCCACCAGCAGTGTAAGATTTCCTTTTTTCCACATCAGTTCCAGCACTTGTTTTTGTAGACTTTTTAATAATGGCCATTCTGATCAGTGTGAGGTGATAGCATATTGTAGTTTTGATTTGCATTTCCCTAATAAAAACTGATGTTGAGCATCTTTTCATGTTCCTATTGGCCATCTGTATTTCTTCTTTGGAGAAATGTCTAGGTGTTATTTNACATCAGTTCCAGCACTTGTTTTTGTAGACTTTTTAATAATGGCCATTCTGATCAGTGTGAGGTGATAGCATATTGTAGTTTTGATTTGCATTTCCCTAATAAAAACTGATGTTGAGCATCTTTTCATGTTCCTATTGGCCATCTGTATTTCTTCTTTGGAGAAATGTCTAGGTGTTATTTTTCCACTGGGTTATTTGTTGTTTATGAGTTGTATGAGTTGTTAGTATATTCTGGAAATTAAGTCCTTGTCAGTCATGTAGTTTGCAAAACTTTTTTCCTATTCTCTAAGTTGTCTTTTCATCTTGTTTATGGTTTCCTTTGCTATTCAAAAGCTTGTAAGTTTGCCTAGGTCAAGATGGACCAGAACTTCTAAGGGTTCTTTGGTCTTTGGAAAAATATTCAATTTACCCATTATTTTTGAAAAGTCCAATTAAGAAAGCTCAACACAATTGTTTAGGCTAATGAAAATATGAGGGAGGGGAAACGTGAAAAGCTTTGCAGGATGTTGTATGGGTTATGGCTGTTAAAACCTGTTTTGTACTAAAAATGATACCACTCTGCAGCTTGATATAGAATTATAGGGTTTTAAAGTAACTTGGAGATCATGCAATCCCAATATCTCATTTTACAGATGAATAAAATGAGGGTGGTGTCTCCCTAAATTCATTTCAAAAGTTTTGAGGATTAGAACTGAATTATTTAAAATAATTAAAAAGGGTACTATGATGGTTAATTTTATATGTCAATGTGACTGGGCCAGAAGGTGCCCAAATAATCTTTGTGTATTTGTGAGGGTGTTTCTGCATTTGAATCTGTAGATTGAGTGAAGCAGGTAACCTTTTTCAGTTTGGAAAAGTCTCACCCAATCCATTAAAAGTAGAAAAGAAATAGAAAAAAGTAAAAAAAGTATGGAAATAACTTACCATTTTCATAACAGTGTATAGCAAAAAGTAGGAAAGTAGAAGTATAGAAATGATTTACCATGTTCACAACAGTGTAACAGTACCTGCAGTCAGTAAAGAGAGTCACTGAAAATCCTTCCTAAATGTCAAAGGCACATGTATATATATCACAAAGAACATTTTCCTTGAATGGACTGATGGAACCACAACTGGTTTCATTCTTTAGCACCATTTTGTGTTGAGTAAGCGAATTACTCATTTTTCTTGAAAATTGCTTTAGATTTTGACATACATACAGATTGAATCTGGTTTCATAGTCTATTGAACACTTAAATTAGTAACTTGTTTTGCTGGGGCTTTAGTTCATAGTAGCAGATGACAGCAGCTCTGTTTGTTAACAACTTATAGCGTTGCATGCAACATACTCAGCACTTGTGTGCATTATGTCCTTTAACCCTCATAATAATATGGGAATGTTAAAAGATGTATCCAACACCACACCAAGAGTAGAGATTCGAATCAATCTAATCAAAACTTGCACTGTTTAATATTAATGCCAAATTATATTCTAAAAAATGTAGTATGGATAGATGAAAAAATATATATTACATATTGAATAATACAAATATTTAACGCTCCCATGATTATGAATTAAAATCCACCTGCAAATGTATGTGTTGTTGATAAAAACTGACTTAGCTTTTGGATTCGTACTCAAATGACCATGCATCTAGTTCTCTTAATCAGCAAAAATGAAAATCTCATAGTATATCTCATGCTTATTATGGCTATATCTCAGTCTCTACTATGGGAACCAGGACACAAATCTTATCTCTAACCAAGGTGAGAAAACCATCAAATCCATGTGCCATCACTGGTATGTGATCAGTACAAAGGTATGTTGTTCAGGCAGCTGTGACTGTGCCAAATGATATTTTCAGTTGCTTGTTTATTTTGTTCCATCAAAGCACAGTCAGATCTTAAGGTGCAGGAATAATAAGGTTCATTGATTTTACTACATGCTTGACATACTCGAGCAAGGAGCACGTTCTGAACTGTGGAAAGTAACTGCCCATCTGCTGTTGATCGGGTATTTTAAGCAGTTCTAAAATATTTTGGAAATGAAAATGACAAAATCCAACTTTGGGGATTGTGTGATTTGAGAGTTGCGAGGAGAGTTTATATATTTTCAGTGTAATTGAGATGTTGTACCATGTTAAGAAGGCAAAAAATAGTGTGTCCATTCCTCAGCTCCCCAGGACACCAAACCTAATTGACTGATAGCTAGAGCATGCTGACCGCAGGACAAACCCCTCAAGGCTGTTTGTGAAGGAAATAGATGACTGCTTAGAAAGGCAGAGGTGTTCTCATTAACCTTTCCTCCTCCTGTACTGCTGTCTTCAGACTGTACGAGCCCAGGAATTGAGACCACTGACTTTAACAGGTACGTCCAAGAGAAGAGTCAACTCACAGGAATCTTTCTAAAGCTTGGACAGTGTAAAATTATATTTATAGTTGCAGAAAACATTGGCAAAAAACAATTGACCAAGGTGTCAAAAACTTTAAGTAATTCTGTTTCTGGATTTATTTATCATATAAAAATAAGGCCACACACATTGCTAACAATTTGTAATAATTACCTGAGAACTGTTCATTCACCCTCTTCCTTGAAATAATTCAGAATTGATTTTAAAATTAAACTTTGCTATGAGAAATTGCTTACTGGAGCAATTAGATTATTTTTGTTGGCTACTTTTTCCCTACTTTAATTTTTCTTTGCCAGAAAGCATTTTTTCTGCCGTTTTTGTTACCAAAGCTGATACAAAAGTGAGTTGTGAATAACATCAAGTATATAGTTATGCCACTGGGTGCAAATATTTCTCTCCCAAGTTGATTCAGAGATAAAAGCACATCATGCTTTACAATAGTTTACATTTGTAAAGAATCCCTAGTATAAACAAACAATTATATTTTATTTCCAAAACTAGGGTCAGATTTTAAGTTACTGAACTAAGTTGCTTAGAGCATATAAAATATGGACATCTTAGCTACAGAAAATGCAATTTCTTTCATAAAGAGATTTATATATACTCTCCATAGAAGCCACAGCAGTGACAACTCCATGCATTAATTTGGCACCTTCTGAATATGTGTAATCATGTGTGAACACTAAAATTCCAAAGTGTTTAAAATTTCTTTATTTAATGTACCATAGATATTTACAAGATTTTAATAATATACATTTTTTCTTTCCAAACAAGTCTGCTTTTGAATGTTACCTTGTCACGGGGGCTTCTTCTTTTTTTTTTTTTTTTTTTACAGAATAATTTGCTTTTTAAAAAATGAAAGATTTATGGTTTTATTCATCATATAAGTGGCTGAATAACAAAACAACAAAAAATTGTGATGACAACTGACAGGAAATGGATGCTAGGTTCTAAGACTGAAATGCCTCTGGAACTCAAACCTGCAAAATACAAAAATGAAACAAAATGTATTGAGAAAAAGTAAAATCATTTGTTAGATTAATTCTTCATGAACCAAACACATACTATTATTTCTCTTTTAATATCACATTTATTATACTTGTTTCACTTACATTGTGTTTAATTTTAGGAAGTGTTTTTAACCCTCTGATTTAGGATATCTGTTTTAAATATAAGAATAAAAAAGAAAAATGCCTATAATTGGCCAAGTCTGACTAAAGGGCAGAATAGGATTGGCCAACATGTAGTGGCTGATGAGTTATACTCACAGCTTCAGATAGATAAGTGAGTGATTATTCTAAAGCAGAAATAATAAATTAAGATTATATACTAAATCTGACTGATTGGTGTTACCTGCTTAGGACATCATGTTGAGAGGATTTGAAAGTACTAACTCAGCTCACTATGAATGCCATAATTGATTAGTGATGTCTGCAATGAACATGGCAATGGAGATGTACCTAGAAGTACATCATACTTGTTCTCCCTGCTCTGAGAAGTTTGCAGGTATCCATGGAAAAACTTTCCAGTTTTGTGCCAACAGGATAAATCATATACACACCAGTGACAGTTGTGAAGGTTGTTTTTTTTTTTTTTGAGTTTCAATGAGGAAACATAAAACTTCTTGTCATATGTAAGCATGTTGTAAATTTGAGGGATTAAAGAAAATTGACTCATCACCTCTTGCTCACAATTAAAATATGGAAAAAAGTAGATCTTTTTTTTTTGTTTTCCACAAATATTTAAACAGAAATTGGAAAGATTCATAGAGCCCAGATTTCATGCTGGCAGCTGTCTTTATTCAAAATCCACAACAGCAATGGTGATTCAACTTACTTGACATTTTTGGAATCCTAATTTCCTCACTGCTGCTTCCATCCCCACCATCACTAACTGTTCTTATTTCAATCAAGTAGTCCTCTTCAAAGGGAACCAGAAGCTCAGCAGATGTGTTGTTTGTTTCCAAAATATGAGTTTTACTATGTCTGTTTTGCCGGTACAGAATCTGAATAAAATGATAAATTGTGTTAAATGGACATGTAGTGTCTCGAAGGTGCAGAAACTCTTACACAACACTACACTGTGAGCCTTATACATGCTGTAGTCCTTGGATGGAAATATCTGGTCTACACTTTTTCTTTAAATTTGGTTGTTAAGAAAAAATATTTCCTTTTTGGCCAATGCTTCTAAAATCAGTATAGATTTATCTCTTAATTAAATAGCTTGAGGCCATTATCTCTGGAGCTTGCTATGGAAAGTTACTGATTAGTCTGGACCCGTTTCAAATGTCTGGATACTATATGCATTTGTCAGCAGATGATGTTCTTTACCACTGATGGAAATGGTTTGTCTTGATATTTGATGATTGGATTGGATTTCTTTGTTGGATTTCTTTTATATTGCTGATAGATGATATCCTTCTGTTGCCTAAGTTCTAGAAATTCTACTTGAATATACTTTTTGATCTCATTCTCATCTCGCATTTTTAATATCTAAATACACAATCATATTTTTTGAATACGGGTGAGTCGCTTGAAGAAAAAAATGTTGCATACTGTAAAGATGTAAAGATGTGTTTGTTAATGCTTCGTGATACATTACTGACCTCACAGTATAAAATATACCATGAAGAACTTAAAAGCAGTAATGCTAAATATTTTCAAATCATTAGAACAAAGATTCCTATATTTCCACATGCATAAAATTTGTTTCTTATTTGGTTCTAACATTTATCATTACTTAGGCAGCTAAGTGATCTGTTTAAAGGTAAAACAGAATACTCACCTTGTAGCCTAACACTTCAGACTCATTTTCCATCGTTTTTACATGCTCCCAGTTTAGGCATAACTTAGAGTTTGTCAACTTCCAGGCAATGTTAGCTGGTGGTTGGCTTGGAGCTTTAAAAAGATAATCAAAGATCCAAATGAATATTAATTAGCTCATGGTTACTGTTTGACCCGACAACATGAAAAGGAAAAAATAAGTCCTGGATAATTAGCATAAAAGGAGGTAAAATATTTTCAGTCTCATTTCAAATATCATATTAATTCTAATCAGAGGAAGTAAATTCATTCAAATTCTGGTCATTTGGAAATGTTTTTGTGACAAACATGAATTAATAATGGTATGCTACATTTCCAGTATTAATTTAGTAATCATTTCTGTTGAATTTGTTTACTTTATGTAAATAGATGGAGGGCTCCTTTATCTAATGTTTAATTTGCCCATCAATCAATGAGCCTCTCAGACAAACTCAGGTTGCAAACTTTTTACGTATATCAATACAGAGGTGTACATTCCTAGTACTCCTTTACTTTTAATCTTGTATTAAGACTCATTGACTATAAATAACACAACCAACTCAAGTTGTTTTAAACAAAATATTCGCAATAACCCCAAGTATCTGGCACCCTGCATCGAACCTAGACTGGCGATTCATTTGGATTGTGGAAGATAGAGGGGACTCTCTTGGAATTCATGGCAGAATGCAACAGAACCTCAGAGGAAAAAAAATGTCTGAAAGCCAAGAAGTTTTCCTCTCTCTACCACGCTTCCCTTGTGGCTCAGATGGTAAAGCGTCTGCCTGCAATGCAGGAGACCCAGGTTCAATCCCTGAGTGGGGAAGATCTCCTGGAGAAGGAAATGGCACCTCACTCCAGTACCCCTGCCTGGAGAATCCCACGGACAGAGGAGCCTGGTAGGCTACAGTCCATGGGGTCGCAAAGAGTCGGGCACGACTGAGCGACTTCACTCACTCACTCACTCACCTCTCACAGTAGTGTTTGCTGCATGCTAATCTTGCCAAGGACCACCTCTTTGTTCTGTCAGTATGTGCAGCAGAAATCAAGACTGCCTACCTCATCTGAGATTTGAAACCTTTGTTGAGACATAATCCAAGCTAGAATCTCCAGGTAAAAGCTAATGATTGGCTTAATTCGGCCATATTCTATTTTACCCTAAACCGTTGTGGCTAGACAGTGAGAAAGACAGATGACTCTCAACACAGGTAGAGCTAGTAGGAACCATGAAGAGGGAAAGTGATTACAAACTGGGTGATCATCCCAAAAGGTGTCTACCCTGAACCCAAACTGTCGTTTTAGTTCCCTGAGATTAATGTTTTCTGTGAGAAGGAAGGGGTGAAGTTCATGAAAACATATTTAGAATTAGCCTTCTAAAGTAATGGATCTCATCCAACTGGAAGATTTTACATACAAGAAAACTAGAGTTCAGGTTGAAAGTCTGCTTCTTCAAAACCATATAGATAATGAGTGCTTAAGCCCAGTCAGGATCCTGGTTTCTTGACTTTTAATCTATTTTTTTTTTTTTTTTTTTAATTTCTTCTGCATGACAACATACTGCTTCTCAAAGATCTGAGTCCACGTGATTATTTTTGAGATTTAAGAAACTGAAGAGATTAAAAATAATTCAGCTGGATAGCAGAGGCAAAGATAAAACTACCTAGAAAGATGTCTTTGGCATCTTACTTGAATTTGTGAGGCTGAATGAACATAATATTTAACTCATTATAACATTGATGGAAATAATTTCTTTTGGAGTTTTAACTCAATGGCTATTTAGTGTCTTATGTGCCACTGGAAGAATTACAGGGTGTCATCCAACATTGCCTTATGATATATCTACTTGCCTTCTCTAAGCCCATGGGATGTCATACACCTAGTCACTTATACCTTAACTGGCACATAGTAGAGAGATTAACGTTTCACTTATGCTCCCATGGGGCTTAGTTCATATATTTTATTATGAATTTATCCCACTGAATTACAGTTATTCATGCTTTGTGCTTCTTTAAATTTACTGAGAATGCATTATCAGCCTCTAGCATAGTGCTTGGTGGATAGGCAGAGGCATATATATCATATATGTTGAATAAGTGACCGTGTAATAGATGGCTAAAGAAAAACCACTCAGGGTCCAATGTGATTTTCTCAGATCATGTAGACTGGACTCTGTCTGGACTGGAGCAGAGCAGACCCATAGGTGATACAATGTGGCAAATCTATTTATTATGCTGTCTTACAATTGAGGCTAATTGACATGGTCAAACCTACAGAAATTCATATGAATTTATAAAATGAACATGCCAGGTGAATAAACCATGTCCTAGTACATTTCTTGACAATATAAACCAAATAATAATTAAAAGCCTGAGAGTTTTGCATATAGTAAGAATTCAGTGAAGAGGAACTAAAGAGCCTCTTGAGAAGGTGAAAGAGGAGAGTGAAAAGTTGGCTTAAAGCTCAACATTCAGAAAACAAAGATCATGGCATCCGGTCCATCATTTCACAACAAATAGATGGAGAAACAGTAAAAACAGTGGCAGACTTTATTTTTCTGGGCTCCAAAATGACTGCAGATGGTGACTGCAGCCACGAAATTAAAAGACACTTACTCCTTGGAAGAAAAGTTATGACCAACCTAGACAGCATATTAAAAAGCAGAGACATTTTGCCAACAAAGGTCCATCTAGTCAAGGCTATGGTTTTTCCAGTAGTCATGTTCGGATGTGATTGTTGGACTATAAAGAAAGCTGAGCACTGAAGAATTAATGGTTTTGAACTATGGTGTTGGAGAAGACTCTTGAGAGTCTCTTGTACTGCAAGGAGATCCAACCAGTCCATCCTAAAGGAAATCAGTCCTGAATGTTCATTGAAAAGACTGATGTTGAAGCTGAAACCAATGCTTTGGCCACCTGATACGAAGAGCTGACTCATTTGAAAAGACCCTGATGCTGGGAAAGATTGAGGGCAGGAGGAGAAGGGGATGACAGAGGATGAGATGATTGGATGGCATCACCAACTCAATGGACATGAGTTTGAGTAAGCTCTGGGAGTTGGCAATGGACAGGGAGGCCTGGCGTGCTGCAGTGCTTGGGGTCGTAAAGAGTCGGACACGACTGAGCGACTGAACTGAACTGATGACAATGATTATAGTTTTTAACTGTTTTCCCTCAACTTAGTTCAAAGTGTCTTTTCTAATCTTTCTCAATTATGAAAGAGAGAATATAAAAATTCTCACAAGATATCACAATTTTAATATCTAGTATACTCTTTGGCATATTTCTTTGATCTCTGTTCTTTAAAACAAAGTACTAACATTAACAACTTCATATAATCAATACAGCAAAAATAAAAATTCACATCTTTGATATCACTGGCAGTAACAGATTCTGAAGGTATTATCTATTTGCCGGGAGCCAGCGTGAGGAATCCCACCCATGACAAGGTCACGCGGCAGGAGATTTTGATGGGCAAGGACGAGTCAAATCTCAGGGTTTTTCTCCCTGGCATTTCCTGAGCATGTACCCCCCCAAAAAATATGAATCTGCCTGCTTTTCCACTCTTCTGACATTNCTTCGAATTCCCTGGACCTGCCGGGGTTGGACCCCGGCATCTATTGCTATGCCTTTTCTATTTGTTTGCATGTTTAGATAAAAAGTACTCCTTTTATACTATGAATCCATTGATGATGCTTCATATTGAGAGAAAGAAGAAATGACTTCTATTAAGTATATGGTAGTGATTGTGTCTCTGAGATTGGGATATTTGCATTTGTTTCCTCATCTGCCATAACAGAAGTAAGGCATTCCATGGACATAAAATGAGAAACATTATATCAAGAATGAATTCATGGAATGAATGGCTAATTGTGTGGGTTATTGGGAATGCTTTTCCCTTCATGCTATCTGGAAGGTGTAAAGAATTGGACTTTGAAGTCAGAGAAACCTGAATCTGTATACAGTCTCTTCCGAGAGGTCTGGTTTTCCAATTTTGAAATGAGACTAATATATCCTAGTTTATAAGACTTTTAGCTTCCATGAAATAAAATGAGAAATGTTCCTCCCTTGGTTAGTGGTACATAATAAATTGCTCAGTAATTGTTAACACTCTTTCCTATAGTATCTATTCTTCACTGTGGTATTATGACATGGTCAGTTTTTCAATGGTGTCAGTGTGGATTGTTTCTAATAACACAATTCCAAAGTTTGCAAATGTTTCATTTCTTAAATATAATTAGGAGTATTTTCAAGATTTTCCCTTCATAATTTTCTTCTTCTTTCAGTTTTTTATGTACTTTTTGAAAGGCAGAAAAAATTGAGAAGTCTCAGCTAATTATCTGGAAAGTTCTCATAGTCCAGAGCTTTTCTTATTTTGTCCATGGGTGTGACTTCTATGTCTATGCCTTTTGTCTAGTATTGAGTTGGGAAAAAAGTTTGTTATTTCTAAAAGGTACTTCAGAAGGCCTTTAACAATTCTGGTTTCATGAGTTTGTTGCATTTAACTAAACTGGATTGTAGATATCTATGACAAAATCGAAATTTCTATCACCTTGAAAAACCAAAATACTGTCACATGGATAATACAAAGCACATGCCATGTATGTTTATACCTAGTTGGTCACTGGTAAACTCAACAGCAAACATCTTTCCAATCTTTGGAAAGAATTTTGCAGGCAATTTCCAAAGACTAAATTATTTTCTATTAATCAAATGACAGAGCAACATTAAACTAGCCCTCTGCAGCTCTAATGGCTTCCCTGTGATCAATTTTTCTGTAGATGACATTTATATTCAACTGTAGTTCACACTGTGAACTCAATTCAAAAACAACTTCTTATGTTACACTTCTAAGTAACAGCATGTGGTTGACATTTGGGAGAGAGAGAAAGAACATAAGTGCAAGATGAAATGAAAGCTTAATGCTTCCTTTATGTCTAAATATGGATTGATTGCATTATTTACAACAAGAAAAATTCAGTACAGAGTGCTAGTCAGTCAACATCAGGGGCCAAATTGAAGCAAAATTTGCAAACACTTTCTGTTACTGGGTCTGAATACTTCTGTCTATGTAAGCAGTGCTTTTCCTCTCCCCTTTCCTCTTGGAATTGATGTAAATTTTTTTCTCCCTTTAGTTGTAAATCTAAATTTCTTTTAGTGATGTCTGTGTGAATCACAATATACCTGCAGTGGTCCTCAGTTGTCTTTTGGAAAGACATCATTTTCAGTAAGCTACAATACTTAATATTAAACCACTGATATTTATTTTTTAAATCCTATATTTAAATAAAAAAGACCTTTATTTAAAAGTCTATCATCATCACCAGCAACGATAATAACAAAGACTTCAGAAACTTTGTATATACTGTTCCTTCTATTTGGAGGTCTCTTTGTCCACTAGGTCTGTTTTATTTTTTTTTTATGTTATGTATATCTCAGCCTCTTAATTTCTTCATAGTAACTTTTCATAATTTATCATTATTTTATTTCACTTTTTCTTATTTTAATTTGCCTCCTCACTAAAGATAAATTGCCTGAAGGCATATATCCTTTCTGTTTTAATCTCCATTAGTCACCTAACCCTGTTCATGGCTCATGGGAGGCACTACTTTCTTGAGTGAAAAACTGATTCATCGTATTTCCAAAAATAAAAATAAAAAGGCTCTGTTTTCTGTTTATTCAATCAGAATAGGCAAAGATTTTGTTGAATGTGAGCTCTGTTTTCTCACAATTTACAGTGGATGACCAAATATAAGATGGAAAATCTAGGCAGTGGCAGTATGAATGTGTGATGCATGTAGATCGCTGCTAGTCAGAGTTAATTTTGGTGTCATCTAAAGGGCATGGAAAATCAAAGTTAGACCCAGGGATGGCGTTTAGAATCAGAGCTATCCTTGGTGTTTAAAGAAAGCCATTTCTCATATTTTCTTTGCATGTTATTCCATGACTCTTGAAGAAAATTTCTGCAACAAATTTATGAAAAGAAGGAAACTAGAAAGTAGATGAACTTTCCTACTTTAAGAAATGCAAAGGAAGTGAAATCACCTCTCAAGAAGAAATACAATAGTATATGTTACCACACATTGAGCTCTCACTGTATGGCTGCCTCTGGGTCACCTCGCTGTACATTATATCCTTTAGTTCTTAAAGAAAACTCTAGAGGAAAATACAATCATCTCTGTTTTTCAGTTGAGAAAAGAGATTCTGAGTCATTAAGTAAATAGACTTCTCACACAGTTCATGGCTGATCTGACACTCACATTCAGTTATTGCACTCTGAAGTCTTTTTCTAGTTCTTTCCAAAAGTATCTCACAATAGGCCAAAGTTATGGAATCCCTCAGGAAAAAAAAAAAAAGGAAACATATTAAAGAGGAAATTTATAGATGAGTAGAAAATATATGTATTTGTCTGTTTATAGGCATGATGGGGTCACTATAAACTAAGAGAGTGCTTAAAATCAGATAATCAAATTTTAAATGTTAGAAGACCAGTAAGTCTGGTGCTGCTAGAGGAGGAATGGGAATGGAAAGTGATTTGTGGACAGACTGTGAACAGACTGTGAAAGATCTTGTACACCTTTCTTAGTCTTTGTTTTCTGAAGTAGAGGAGACAATGGAATTTTGAAATTAAAAGAGGATGTGATTCTGTTTCAGGAGGAAAAAATCTCAAGGCAGTTTGAGATTTGGACTGAAGATTTGAGAGAGTCTGGAGAGAGGGAGACACTATTTAGATGGTTAGAGATGTACTACAACTTAGTGCAATGTCCATGGGATCCAGAGATTCAGTGTCTATATTCATTGTATGCCAGTCCAACAAATGCCACAACAGAATCTTTCTAAGCATCTTTTTTTTTGTATCTAGGAATTAAAATAACATACTTCTTGATGTGTTTAATAATTAAGATAAATATACTGAATATTAATACTAGGCTTAGACTTAAACGTGCTCAGTATTTTGTAACTGTGATTGGAAGAATCAGGGCCTCCCAAGCATGTCCAGGTTCTGATTCCTCAAACCTGTGGATATCTTACTTTATAAGGGGAAAAGGAGATGTTGCATGTATAATTATATTGAGGATGTTGACATGGAGCAATAACCCTGGATTCTCTGGGTGGGTTCCATGTGATCAAAATGATGCTTATGAAGGAAAGAGCCAGGGTCAGAGGAAATGTGAAAGGCAGAAGTAGAGGGTCCGAGTCAGAGGGAGACTTGAAGATATCATGCTGTTGGCATTGAAGATAGAGGAAAGGGCCACAAGCCAAGTGGTATGTGTTGCCTCCAAAAGCCAGAAAATTCAAGGAAACAAGTGCTTTTCTAGAGCTTCCAAAAGGAGCTCAGAAGCTTACCCAGAGATTGTTTTCCAACCAGTGAAACTCATTTTTGATTCAACATTTAGAAGTACATAATAACAAATTTAGATTGTTTTAAAACACTAGGTTTTGATAATTTGAATAGCAACAATAGAAGACTAAAGTAGTTTCTGTTAGATTTTCCAATGACAGTGATAAAGAATGTTGAAAGAATAAAATTAGGGATTTGATTGGTATTCAAATACAACATAGAGTCTTGTAGAACCTTACTCTCAAGTCCATGTTGGATATTTTGATAAAAGAGTTAATGCAGACAGTCTGGTGTAAGCAAAATTTAAGAAATATTGAAAGAAGATGCTCATGAAAGAAATTAGTAATTACAAGAGGTTTTATTCATTTTTTTTAATGAAAAAGAAGAGGGATGCTAAACTTCACTTTATACTTTCTGACTCTCATCTCACCCTTCTCTCACCAGATATATTCTAGCACTATAGCACTTGGATAAAAGTACTCCTTGTTAATGAAATTGTTTTCAAAGGATATGTCTCACACTCTTTGATGAGCTGAACTCATGTGAACACTCAGACAAACCACCAATAAAGTTCTTGGCATTTAATCAAAATTTCAGTCAAGCCCATTTGTAGGACCAAGTGGGTCAACTGAACACATCTCTTGCTACTGTATTTAAAACAAGTTTTCTGCTTAAACATATAGAGTAGGTTAGCATAACCTATCATATGGTTGATTTAGGATGCATGAGCAATCAAACTATCAAATTCAAGGTAAAGAAAAAACTTTTATTTTTAAGGTTATATATGTGTGTAATCTGTATGCAGGTCAGGAAGTAACAGTTGAAACTGGACAAATAGGGAAAAGAGTACGTCAAGGCTGTATATTGTCAGCCTGCTTATTTAACTTATATGCAGAGTACATCATGAGAAATGCTGGGCTGGATGAAGCACAATACCTCACATATGCAAATGACACCACACTTATGGCAGAAAGCGAAGAAGAACTGAAGAGTCTCGTGATGAAAGTGAAAGAGGAGAGTGAAAATGTTGGCTTAAAGCTCATCACTCAGAAAAATAAGATCATGGCATCTGATCCCATCACTTCATGACAAATAAATGGGGAAAGTGACAGACTTTATTTTTGGGGGGACTCCAAAATCACTGCAGATGGTGACTTGCAGCCATGAAATTAAAAGATGCTTACTCTTTGGAAGAAATTTATGACCAACCTAGACAGCATAATAAAAAGCAGAAAAATTACTTTGCCAACAAAGGTCCATCTAGTCAAGGCTATGGTTTTTCCAGTAGTCATGTATGGATGTGAGAGTTGGATTATAAAGAGAGCTGAGTGCCAAAGAATTGATACTTTTGAACTGTGGTGTTGGAGAAGACTCTTGAGAGTCCCTTGGACAGCAAGGAGATCCAACCAGTCCATCCTAAAGGAGATCAGTCCTGGGTGTTCATTGGAAGGACTGATGCTGAAGCTGAAACTCCAATACTTTGGCCACCTGATGCGAAGAATTGACTCACTTGAAAAGCCCCTGATGTTGGGAAAGATTAAGGGCAAGAGGAGAAGGGGACGACAGAGGATGAGATGGTTGGATGGCATCACTGACTCAATGGACATGAGTTTGGGTAAACTCCGGAAGTTGGTAATGGACAGGGAAGCCTGGCATTCTGTTGTTCATGGGGTTACAAAGAGTCGGACATGGCTGATATCTGTGTGTGTGTGTGTGTGTGTGTGTGTGTGTGTGTATGCTTGTATGTGTTTATATAGGTGGCTCTCTGTATCTGTGTATCTCTGGGTTCAACATTAGCAGATTCAAACAATTTAAGATTGAAAATGTTTGAAAAAAATTCCAGAAAGTTTTAAAAAGCAAAATTTTAATTTGCTCTGTGCTATTAATAATAATTCACGTAGCATTTAACTGTATTAATATTTGCAATTGTCTATGTAAAATTTATATTATTTTATGTATATATAAATAATCTAGATTAGGTGATTTAAATATACAGAGGCTGTATTAATATGTAGGTAATATGCAAATTCTATGATATTTTATGCAAGGCACGTAAGCATCCGTAGATGCTCCTGGAACAAATCCTCCTTGGATACTAAAGGACAATTGTATATGTATGTATATATAGATGTATGTACATGATCTTAAATGTATATCATGTGTATATCTATATCTTTTTGGTAGTTAGTTTATTGTTTGGGTCTCAGCCCACCTTTAACTGGTCAATGGAATTAAAATAACACAAGATGGTTGGCTTGAGTATTGTGTCACCAACTACGCTAGAATATCTGTTAGTTTGTCACATGTCTGTCAGATAAGAGAGGTTTATTTCATACTACATTTCCACATTTCTAATTACCCTTGATTTTGCCTGAGATAGAAGCTGAATTATACAGAAGAGTTTTGTGAGTTTGGCATCTCTCAATCAGCTATAAAGAAATGTCTGGGCAAATTTAAAACCTCTGATTGATTGGAGATTTCAGATTAATTTCAGATTAGATTTCAGATTAATTTCAGATTTTCAGATTAACTGAAAGAGGCTAGACTCCATAAGCGCCATGGAAGCAAATAGTTCATACAGGTATACGGCAATGACTTCACCAACCCAGTCAACATAGAGTAAATCAGGAAGACAAATTGAACCACACCTTAAGCTAGTCAGTTCTAGAAAATTACATATGACTTCAGTTCAGTTCAGTTCAGTTCAGTCGCTCAGTTGTGTCTGACTCTTTGCGACCCCATGAATCGCAGCAGCACGCCAGGCCTCCCTGTCCATCGCATCTACATCAAAGTAGGGGATTGAAGGAGAACTGGTTTAAGAGTTGTTGATCCACACAAACTCTTCCGTTAAAATGGACTGATAGTGGAAGGTTTTATTCATCTGTTTGTTTCCTGCTTAGCAGTTTCACAGCACTTTGTATTTTCCAGTGTGCTCCTATAATCAAAACCTCATTTGTGCCTTACTGGTAATTTGAGAAAATAGTGAGGGCAGAGGATGTTTTCATTTAACAGTTTAGAAAATTAAAGCAGAAAAATGAAATGTTTTATCCTGTACCAGGTCATGAGTCAGTGAAGTACATAGAATTAGAACACAAGTCTCTAGCTACTGGTGTTATGGACACAAGTGGATAATACATCCTATAGTCGAAGACCTATTAACTGAGATGATTCCCAAGTTCATTTTGGACATGACCAATGTATCTATATGGAAAAGAACTTTGATTTTCAAACTTTTTAAAACACCTATTCATTTCCAATATACAGGACACAGAGAATACAGTATTTAAAGGCTTATTCTATTTTTTCCTGTTTGTTAGTAGCAGTGCATTCATGTCTTAGTTATTCTCCAAATTTCAGTAATTATATTTGTTACTCTTTTTCATTGGAATTTAGAGACCAACAAAAAGCCTGTTTGCACAAATAATATATGTTCATCTACAATATATAAGAAATACATAAGTATTATTCACTTATAAAAAGGACAAATTGCAGTTCTTACTAAGCCGTATCTGATCAGACAATTCCCTGTTTACTACTTTGACTCATATTATGGAATGTTTGTGCAGGACCAGACTCATTCATAGGACAAATGCAGCAATAGTCAACTATTAATCCTTTATTCAGTAGGTCCTATCTTTGAGAAAGATATTTAGTTTATTGTTAAGAGAGACAAAAAGAAGCAAAAGAGTTAATTCTTGGATTTCAGAGGCTTTTCAGTAATTTGCAGTGATATAATATCATAGAAGGAAAGATCTAGGTATCTGACAGTGCAGGAATCACATCAAGACTCAAATGGTAAGACAAACAAAAACAAACAAAAAAACCTATTTAATAAGCATTTACTAAAGTATGTGCTGGACATTTTCTATTAAGTATCTCTTTCAATCTCGAACAAGGCCCAGTGAGAAAATCAGTACTACTTATTCTTCACTTTACAGATGAAGATATTGAAACGAAAAGATTAAATTAACCACTGAATATCCCTAGAATGGGAGGTCAGATTTTGAACCCAAATTGGAAGAGAGCATCAGAGACATTGTATTCTCTGTCTTTCATCTATATACACAAAATATTTTCTATTTTGCAACTCCATAAAGATCAGAACAGTTCATTTTGGTTGTTATCAGAAAGCTTCAACAACTATCAAGATTTATAGGGCAAATCCACTGATCAAATAAAGCAATCAGTAAAGTGATGAGGTGGGATGAATGAAATGGAAATTGAGCAATAAAATACTTCTTATTCTAGGTGAATTGTGATCCTTACAGTGAGATGTATACTTACGGGACTTCTTGGTGGTAACGTTGACTGGAGGGCTTGAGGGCCCTGTCCCAGCAGTGTTATAAGCTCTCACAGAAGCAAAGTAGACGGTGTTAGCTTTCAGGCCTGTGATATTTTTGGTTGTGATGTTTCCACTGACCCTGATTTTGCCAATCATAGATTCTTTGGAATCATCTGTCCAGTATAAAACCTGCTCATTAAAAACAAAATACAAGCAATTTATTGTTTCCTAATAACTGCCAGTCACAGTGGTGTATGGGAAGAAGCCAGAAGCGCAAATGAGAGGATATTTTTCAATTAAAATGGTTATACAATGACAAAAACATAATCAAAGTCCAAAATTTATATGGAAGAAATAAGAAATATGAAACCACAATGGAAATGAGAAAACCTTTTTTTTTAGATTATCACAATAAAATATTTCATGAAAAAAAATTTCATGAAATATCTAAAGGGTAACAGCTTTGCTCCCCCCAGAAAAAAGTGAAAAGTGAAAGTATTAGTCACCCAGTCATGTCTGACTCTTTGCAACCTCATAAACTAGCCCAACAGGCTCCTCTGTCCATGGGATTCTCCAGACAAGAATACTGGAATGGGCAGCCATTCTCTTCTCCAGAGGATCTTCCCAACCCAAGGATTGAACCTGAGTCTTCAGCTTTGCCAGCAGATTCTTTACTGTCTGAGCCATCAGAGCTGAAGCCTCAGGTATACAGTAGTAAGTCAGAACAAAATAAGAGTCATACTTTCAATGAAAGACTCACATTATGATGCTTTGCTATTGACATTTCTTCCAGAGTTCTTTGAGTCACAGATGAATTATTAATTCAGCATATACTGATCCCTTCCTATACATTAGCACTGTTTTAAGCAAATTGGAAAAGACAAGAAAGCATAAAGCATAAGGCATGCCTTTGCATCACTTATAATCTAGTTAAGATGTTAGAGCACATATGTGAAAAGAAAGCAGAGGATGCATCTGCTGAAAATCGTATGGAAATAAATGCTATGACTTTGAAAACATATAAAACCAGAAAATAATCAGAGATGAGTTCAAAGAGCAGGGGAGAGTAGAGATGATCTTTGAGAAATAAATAGGGTTCACTTAAGAAGTATGGCCTTCTAGGACTGGAGTGGCAGAGGCACTTACAGAAAGTAGAACTTTCTGTTTGGACAACAGGGTTCATATGAAAGGAGAAAAAAGAATAAAGGCAAAATCCTACTTTCATTCTAACACCAAAACAAAGTAAACCTTGTTACTCATTTTTGAATCATTAGATTTGCAAGTCAAAGAAGAATAATTGATTAATAACTCCCATCTATTAACTTTCTGAGAATGAAAGACTGTAAGTTTGAAAAGATTTGTTTCACTCTATATAGACTATAAAGGCAGATTAGGAGAATGTAAGCTTTGTCTTGTCACATAACCGCTTTTTCCAAGATGACTAACTTTTTTCAAGTAATGTTCCAGTTCAAGATTAGGTTTCCTGGTAAGATTTGTCTGTGGTTTAATATCACTAAAGATTAAATGCTTACTTCTCCCCAAGAAACAAACATGACTGTAGCTTGGATAATTAAATAAGATAATCCCTAGATGACTTTTAAAATGCTATCATTTGTTAGTTTACTTGCTTAGGATCACCTGGAAAGATCCTCTTCATTAATTCCCCTCTGTAGCTTTAGACACGCACTATCTTATATTAAAGGCTTCTCGGGTTGGCTCAGTGGTAAAGAATCCACCTGCAATGCAAGAGATGCAGGAGACACAAGTTCTTTCCCTGGGTCAGGAAGCTCTCCTGGAGGAATAAATAGCAACTCACTCCAGTATTCTTGCCTGGAAAATCCTATGGACAGATGAGCCTGGTGGGCTACAGTCCATGGGGTCACACAGAGTCAGACACAACTGAGCACAGAATAGCACGGCTTATATTAAGGACTAGGTTGGTAGTATAGGATTGTTAGAGCTATTGCTAGCTGGCATATTCACAGTGCAGAGTGAAATTACTGTGGATTACCTCATAGCCCAGAACTCTTCCAGTGTTTCTATTCCAGGCAATAGCATTCCATGAAACCTCCATTTCTGAAGCAGAAAAGCTTTGAACAGAAGTTCCCCTTGGGGCCAGTTGAGGTTCTACCATCCAGAGAAAGACACAACCATCTTAAGCAAAGTGGTTCATAGAAAACAAATGCAAAATATACATACAGTCTCAAGGAGGACCATTCCAGTATGGACTACAACTTACCATCTTCCCCAGAGTAGATAATGGATGTAGTACTCAGGGGTCCTTCTCCTTCCTTATTATATACACCCACTTTGACTTCAAAGGGAGAGAGAGGGATGATGTTTTCATTTCTGTAAATAAACCTTGATGACTCTACAGATGGTACTCTTTCCTCCGTCCAGGTTGTTGAGCCTACTGGCCGCAGCATGACGACGTATCCAAAGTCCTCTCCATTCTGTAGTTCTTCTGGAATTGACTTGGGCAGAAGTGATCAGTCACTGAGTATTTACAAAAATATTGTGTATAGCTATTATAATATTGATTGATTATTTGGCATATCTTTTATAGAGATAAGATGGATATTTACACTGCTTAATGAAGTTACTAAAAAAATAAAATTTCTATTGGGAATGCTGATTAGAAAAATAATCCCAATTAAAGATATTCAGATAAATAAGTGAAAATTTTAAATGGAAATGTAAAACAGGTTTTACATGCTTATATCCCCTTCCCTCCCTGCCACTACCTCTTGGCAACCACAAGTCTGATCTCTATGTCTGTGAGTCTGTTTCTGTTTTGTCGATAGGTTTATTTGTGCCATATTTTAGATTCCGCATGTAAGTGATATCATGATCATTGCATTTCCCTTTTTGAACTACTTCACTTTGTATGATAATCTCTAGTTGTATCATGTTGCTGCAATGGG
The DNA here is from genome assembly GCA_006410615.1 of Neotragus moschatus. Classification (NCBI taxonomy): domain Eukaryota; kingdom Metazoa; phylum Chordata; class Mammalia; order Artiodactyla; family Bovidae; genus Neotragus; species Neotragus moschatus. The sequence goes on from SJYA01002701.1 coordinate 208,557, forward strand.
CATTATTTTGTTCCTTTTATGGTTGAGTATTATTTAATTATACACACACACACACACACACACACACACACGCCACATCTTCTTTATCCATCACAATCTCTGAATGCTTTAAGTCCTCTCCATTATGGAATTTGAATATGATACATAGGTGTTTGGGGGCAATAATAAATAAACTTAGAGCAAGCAATAAGTAGAAAATGTACAGTAGCAGGACACTGAGGCAGTGGAAGCTAAGAGAAAATTGAAGCTGTGAATTATACAGAGAAGAGACAGAATTTAACTGTTAGTCAAGTAGAAAACTGGATGTAAAGTAAATGGGAAGAACTGAAGGACAAGCAGGAGGAACTGTTGGAGCTGGGGCTAGATTATCAGAGTAGCTGATAGCAGGGTAGGGCTACTGTTCTCAGAACAGTGATGGACAGTGTTCCAGTTCTTCATTTATTCTGTCTGCTTAGCTACTGAGACATTTTTTTTTCCATTCTCAGTATTTCTCAAGTAGCTTTAAAATCAGTTCAGTCAGTTCAGTCACTCAGTGGCGTCCAGCTGTTTGCGACCCCATGGACAGCGGCACATCAGGTTTCCCTGTCCATCATCAGACAAATGTCCATCATCAGACTTCCAAAGGGGAGAGAGACCTGAACAGTGCATTGTGGCAGAGTAAAGACGGGCCAAGTGGGGACTCATTGCACCTCTACAGAACATAGAACAAAGGTGTATGTTTGCTGAGAGCAGATGTGAAACCCATGTTGGAAGCTGTCCATGAGCACCATTAAAAGGGACTATCCACAAACAGTATCCAGAGGAGAGAGATGACCTATAACTGAAAATCTGGCTATGAGCCACCAGACTCCAGTAACTGAGGAGACCTTCCAACAGCCTGCGCCAAGAGATGACAACTGGAAGGCCCCAGTGGGGCACCTCCTGGACCTTCCCCACCACCACTGCCAAAAAAAAACAAGGCCAAACAAACAACTGCTCTCTGAAATGTCACTTAGAGTATTCCAAAGTCAAATTACAAATGACCATCAATCAGAACCATTTCCGTCCATTACTTCTTCTCCCAATCCTAATTCACTATAACTCTGGAGGAATTAGCTTGGGAAAGGAGAAATTGAATAGCAGAAAGAAGGAAAGGGGAGAACTGAATATGCATTTTCTTTCACACTATAGAATTCCTTGCCTAAGGCAGACCTGAGCATCTGGAAATGAGAAACTTTAGACTGGTTGAAAGTCCAAATTTTATGATAATAGAACAGGTTGAAAAAATTTTGAAGTACAAAAATCAACCTACCTGTTAATACTTAATAATGATGATTACAAAAGCTATGGTGTCTGCCCAAGCTTTCATCTACATGCAGGGAAGAACAAATTGGAAGGATTTAAAGAGCAATGATAGGGAAAGAATTATTTTTTAACTGCATTCTGTTGAGCCTAACTCATGAATATTTTAGAGGTAATAAATAAAATCATTTCTAGTTCATCAACTAGTAACAAAAATGCTGCTGACCCACCATCAGCAGACATCGGGCTGTTTCTTATTTGGGAAAGAATTGTATTAAGTTAGTCAACACAACTGTTGGGGGAAAAATACTCTCTTACTTGGGGGAAAAATACAAAAAATTTCCAATATCTCCTCTAAATTATGCATCATCAGGAGTCTCTCATATTATGTATTTTTATATACTCAATAGTGATCAAATAAATCTTTGTTTTTCAGTATTCTTCTTGGCCAGCTAAGTCTTTTTCCCTCAAAATAACTGAGTTGGATAGAAAATTACCTCCCAAGTAATGATGAGTTCAGACCGACTTCCTCCTCCTCCATTGATGTTTGTTGGTGCCACGGCAGGGACTAAAAGCAACGAAGAGAAACGTAGGATGGCAACTATTAAAGTATTTTTTCATCATGAAGAATTTTATTTTTGGATTTCACCTTAAAAAAATCTCACACAGGCACATTATGAGAGAGTCTTCATTTTAATGAACATAAATTATGTTTACACATACCCAGATTTCTAAAAGAGAGGACACAGTGTTTGATACATGGGCACCCTGGCTCCAAAATCGAGCAACATCATGTGTTTGACATTATTATGCATCATCTACTAATTGGCAAAATGATGTTCCATTCAGATGGTAACAGCAACACTGCTGATTTAGTGCCTAATTATACAGTTGTGCTGTAAACAAGTTACTGCGGCAGTCTATTAATTAATTTTTTTCCAATAAACAAACTAAAATAATTTTTCTTTTTGTTAGTCATCAGGATATTTTACTGTTTAAAAATGAATCCTTAAAATATATCAATTAAAATAGTCGTGGTTTATAAATTTCATATTTGAATCTCAAATCTCTCACTACAGAATAGGACCTTTCCTCTAATTTTTCACAATCAATGTAAGAAGATGTTCTCTGATCAAGGATGTAATTGAGAGAATTACCTGGGTTTAACTTCAGTACCCCAAGTTTCAGTGGTAGAATAATACAGAGACTGATCATGTTTACAATTAGGAAAAGAGACGTCCTTCAACTATACCTTTGTAAGGACTAGTATAATGAAATATCAATATTTCAATGTATATTGTAGAATTGATGACAACTGTGAGCATGAGTTGAGTAGTGTAGTGTGTAATCAGAATGAAGTTTTACTTTATACATGTTGAAGTGTTAAAAACCACTTTTCCAGAAATAATAATAAATGTATGCTAAATCTGTGATAAGGATACTATTTAAAGGTTGAATTATATGCAATTATTTATATTCAATCACTTTAAATCAAAATATGCAATGTTTAATTGCTCATTTAAAATTTTTCTCCTACCATGGGTACCATTCAGATAAATCTAAACTACTTATTCTATTTATTCCCATTTCATACATATGTAACTCCATAAATGATATAAGGATATAATAATCTCCTTGCCTTTTTAAATAGTAACACCAAACATTACCCACTTTCATATTCACATTAACCCTAACTTTGCCTATTTTGATCTTCAGAATTTATTCAAATGATCGCCTTGTACTCATACTCTATTTTCTAAGTCTTCCAATGCCTTTGGACAAGTGCAGTGTGAATCAGAATAGATTCTATTGTTGCAAGGATTTTTAGTACATGATAGCTTTACAGTGACATACTTTAGGACAATCAAATAGTTCAGATGTATAACAAAATTATTTTAAATTATGCTTTAACTCTTTCAAAGTCTTCAGTATTCTGGGTAATAGCACTTCTTTCTTTTATTCAGTTTTCAAATGAATCACACTAATACTAAAACCATATTGAGAGGAATTATTTTTGATGATATCATCCCTCATAAAAAAAATCACACTTCAGTATGATTTGTAGATTCAGGAAAATCATTATAAATATCAAGTTTCATTATGCTATTGAAATGAGAGTACCAGTGATTAACAGAAAGTGACATTAAAAACTTTATTGTAAAACTTTAGAGGCAGCATCAACATTGCCCAGAGCTACCATAATATAAATCAGCTTTAAACAGTCTAAACTGAAGCTAGTATCCCATGTCTAGATTCATATAAGGTTGTTCTGTGATAGGGCTTGGGAATTTCTATGTTTAGACATTTCACTATGTTAGGCCTTTTCTCATTTAGGTTATGGACTACTGTTATGGTGAATGCTGGAGCTTAAGTCTGGATGTCTGGTTTCTAATACTGACTGTCCAAGATCTTCAGCTACATCCTGGCGTTCCTTTTCTTCTATTAAAGACTCACCTCTTGGCTCTAAATTTTTTTTAGAATGATTTAATTTATGATATCACTATCAAATATATTATTTTCCAGCCCCAGTCCTATAATAAAATGATTTATATTACCTTTAGTTTAAAAAATGATTTATTGACATCTGACAGTTGTGCACACTTTTTCTGAAGTAATTTGTGTGTGTTAAACCAAGCCAGCAGCAGCATGATCCTTCATAGGTGACTGGATAAGAATATGAACTTTTTTGGCTAGATTCATTGAGATGATCAAATGTTACCTTGGATGTAAAAGTCTGAGTGGAATAAAGAGGGTCCATTGAAAAGAGTTTAAGAAGGTGTAATTTCTAAGGCAGGTTCTCCTTTTATTCTGCTGTTCAGCAAAACACTTGATGCTCAGTTAGCGCTTCTGTTAAATGAGTTTAACATTTACCTCATTTGCATGTGGAAAAATTTATGGTATCTTCATTGAAGCTGCAAAGCTAGGTCAGAGTTGGAAAATAAATGGAAATGTGTGGCTGACTGACCCAACAGAGTGGTAGTTAATTCTTGGCTACAATATTTAATGAAACAAGTGGTAACTTATTTACATTTACAAATCTACAGATTCTCTATTGGATTTTGGCTAGAAAATAGATAAGATGAGAGGACAGCTTTTGAGAAATTCTTATTTTTGACATACCTTCTTAATCATCTTGTTTTGAATTCACTTTTTGGGAGAAAATACACATTTCTCTGTGCACATAAAAATGGAAAATAAGAGCCACTGGTTTACTGCTAATTGTGGACCAAAAATGCTATATGACTTTTCACTTATTATCTTTAGGAACTTTATCATAAACAATCTTCTTCATCTTTAGAAGACATTGATATCTTACCTGATGCTTTGGTTCTTAACAATTCAGATGGCTTGCTTGGTTCTCCAATTCCAATGCTATTCCCAGCAACTACACGAAATTCATATTCAACCCAAGGATTCAAACCAACCACTGTTGCATTGAATGTCTTACCACTGAGAATTTCTGGAACTGAAAAGAAGGCTATGCTTTAGGCAACTAAATTGGCACTAATTTTAAAAAATCAACTATTTAATCAAAACAAAACAAAATATGTGTTTTAGAAAGTCGTCCAAAATCATGCATCACTTACCTGTAGAAACAGCCTGCCAACCCACAGAAAATGGTGTCCGAGCCTGAATACTAAATATTTGAATGGGGCTGTTATTATCTGAGCCTGGTCTCCAGGTTAGTTGACAAGTAGTACTGGAAATATGTTTCACTTTTACATCTTCTGGGGGCCCTGGGGGACCTTGAAAAATATGTTTTATGATGACTATATTAGAAATTATTAAATTTGTGGATTTGGGACAAGGATATTTATCTGTCATGCTTGGAAAATAAAATATCGAACATAATGTATTTTAGCACATTACTTGTGATAAAAACCCTATTAATTCAGCTTACATGGTGAGAGATTAATTTAGAAATGCTTCCTTTGAAGATTAGAAAATGCCAGTCATGGGATGGTTGAATATCATCCAATAGAGAGCTAATCTCAAAAACTGAGAACCATTCTCACCCATTCCTCTCTCGAAAGCTAACTCAAATAAATGCAACTGATATGGAGAGCTTCAAAAACAAGAGTGGTTTATTATGAATAGAAAGCATATCTAAGTTTTAGGGACCAATACTGCTAGCTAAGTCTGATCGTTCCTTATAAAGAAACAAAACCTACTCAATTCAATGTTCATATCTGTAAGTCACACCCTGGGGTGTTGGAGTTTAGGAAAAAAAAATGTGCTGTTTATTTTACTGCTTTATCATAATGTGGTTACTCGAAAATCCACCACGTACATATTAATGTCTTTGATTGTGAATAAACAGTGCTCTCATATATTTTCACCATTTATGCTTACCTCTCACAATGATATCACCATCAGCAGATAAACTTTCGAGAGCTGTTTTTACTGTGCATAGATATTTTCCTGAATGATTTAACTGAATATTCCTTATCATCAAATCCCCAACAGATTCCTATAGATAGAAAGGGGAAAAGGGATAAAAACATAATGACACCCAGCAGGTCTCATTTCTTTTAAGCTGGATAAATATGAAATATGAGGCACCTCTGAAATTAGGAGATATACCAGTATCATTATAGTTTCTCATACTTGATCCCTTTTATTACCCCCTTTATTATAATTGCATCTAGAACACAAGCATTTCTATGAGAGACATAAAATAAAACAAAAACAGATGCAGCTTTGTAAACAGACAGTGAGTGATTATCCATGCAAATAAATATGGGGACAATAATTATGAACAATGTTGATTCATGTAAAAGGCTTGATTCACTTTATTAAGCACTTAAAAATTTCAGCAACTTACTCCTCCAATCCTCTCAAAATGAGCCACTCCTTTTTTAAAGTCGATGACATCTCCATTGAAAGACCATACAAATACAACTTCAATGGAGGGGTCATGGGACACCTGGCAGGGTAGGACTATACTCTCGCCAACTGTAACATCCATTTTGGAAGGTGGAACGGTAATAACAGTCCTCTCTGTTGAGAAAAAAATTACTGTTTTAAAACCTTATAAAATGCTAGCATATGGCTATAAAATACATATTTTGAATCATTGCATATTGTTTGAAATTATATAAGTCCAACATGAAGCTCTACTATACTCAACAAGAAAAATTATATTCCCACTTTTCAAATATTTCTACATTATTCAATATAGCCTATTACTTGTAAGAAAATTCAAGACACATTCTCATTTATACTTAATATTAAAATAAGTTGAAACCAGGGACCTCAAAAGACAACATTCACTACATAGAGACTGCACCACACCATTTTTATTATTGTTTTATTCTGAAATTCCAGGCAAAACCTTATAACCCACAAAATGGTTACAACTCTAATTATTCGGTTAATTTCACATACTAGTGACAAATTGTGTTCCTAAGTTCATAATTACAATAGTTCATATTATATTAAAATTTATAATCATAAGTTAATATTTGCCAGTGTTAATAATACATATTTATTTCTGACATAGTTGTGATAAAAAAAATTTCTATTTTAGATAAAAGTGCAACATGAATAGGAAAGAGGTAACTTTTTTTACTTTTCATCCAGATTTTTTAATTTTAGAGTTACACATCTATCATAAAAAAGTTTGCTTCTAGAAATATGCGTCACAATATCTTGCTCTACAAGTTCTATCATGTCATTGACCAGTTTCAAAGGACAATTTGAAAGGACACAAACAGATTTCCTGTTGGACTCAGGAATCCTATGGTTAAAATAGACTCCTAGTGATATCATTTTTTACACATTTTATACCAAACTACATAGTTTTGATTTTAGAGCACAACAAAAATCTTGGACACACATTTGCATGTAGCTATGCACTATCTTACCAAAGTAAAATATATTCTAATGGATTAATATTTAAGAATTAGGAATTTTGGCAAATTAAATTTTAAAAATATTGTACATGAAGTTTCAAAACAGTTTTAAAGCAAAATGAAATTAAGACCCTGGAAATTCTCTTTCTCTAAAGATCACTCATAGGATAAAATTTAACTTTGTAGGAGGGAGGCTAAAATCTTTCCTTTCATTCTGGCTTCTCTGTATTGCTCAAGAAATCAAAGTAGCACTGAAGTTGAATGTGTATATTCATACGATGAGTTTGCCACTGTATTTTATCAATAGAATGTTTAAGTATTGTTCTCGTATTTTAAAAGTTGTGATTGTTTTACACATAAATAAAAGAGTCATGGAAAAATAAAAACACATATTTCTGAATATGATGGAGGAAAATCTAACCCAATCTACATCAGATGCATCTTCTTATTTTTATATATTAAAGATACTCTTTCCTTTATTATGTTAGATGCATGCACTTTTTATTCTAATTATTTCTGGAGAAATATTTCGAGAATGATTTTTAGGGCTAAATCCATTCCTAATCCCAAGCCTTCTTCATGGGTCTCCCACAAAGAAAAGATGAACAATATCACAGTTTCAATAATACTTTTTAAAACTAGGGAAGATTTTCCTTCTTATAGTATCTTTTAAAAAAGATTTCACTAACATCTTATTTACAGTCAGAGGAGGATGAGGTGGATAATTCAATGTGCTGGTAGAGTAAAACTGCTCTCATTCAAAGTTTTAGATCATGCAATTAAAAATAATGTTCAAACATTAAAAACGAAAGCCTCTCCTTCTAATTATGGCACTACAAGTGACAAAATTAGACAAATCATTTCCTATATACATTGTTCACCAGAAGTATATTAATAATGACTAAAACTCCATGAATAAGAAATAATTTACTACAATGTTCACATATTTTCACTAATTAATTCACTTATTAAGTAATATTTATTGAGCAACCACCAAATCCCAGCTGTCTGCTAAGTAAAGGAAATAAAATGAAACATTAAAAAAAAAACTAAGATCATGGCATCTGTTCTTATCACTTCATGGCAAATAGATGGGGAAACAATGGAAACAATGACAAACTGTATTTTCTTGGGCACCAAAATCACTGCAGAGGGTGACCAGAGCCATGAAATTAAAGACACTTGCTCCTTAGAAGAAAAGCTAGGACAAACCTAGATAGCATAATAAAAAGCAGAGAAATTACTTTGCCAACAGTGATCCATAGAGTCAAATACTCTTTTCCAGTGGTCACGTGTGTATGTGAGAGTTGGACCATAAAGAAGGCTGAGCACTGAAGAATTGCTGCTTTTGAACTGTGATTTTGGAGAAAAGACTCTTGACAGTCCCTTGGTCTGCAAGAAAATCAAACCAGTCAGCCCTAAAGAAAATCAGCCCTGAATATTCACTGGAAGGACTGATGCTGAAGCTGAAGCTCCAATACTTTGACCACCTGATGTGAAGACATGACTTATTAAAAAGACCCTGATGCTGGGAAAGATCGAAGGCAGGAGAAGGGGACGACAGAGGATAAGACGGTTGTATGGCATCACCAACTCAATGGACATGAGTTTGAGCAACCTCCAGGAGATGGCGAAGGACAGGGAAGCCATTGTACTGTAGTCCATGGGGTTGCAAAGAGCTGGGCACGACTGAGTGACTGAACAACAACAACAATGAAAGGAGAAGGAATAAAAGCATCAAATAAATATGATGCAATGTGTGCCTTCACAGAGGTTTATATCTAAAGCAACAAGCTGATATTAAACAAATCATACTCAGAAACACATAGCTATAACTATGATGAAAAGTGAGAATGTTAGTTACACAGAGCTGAGTCCAACTCCTTGTGACCCTATGGACTGTAGCCTACCAGGCTCCTCTCTCCATGGGATTCTCAAGGCAAGAATACTGGTGTGGGTAACCATTCCCTTTTCAAGGGGACTTTCCTAACCCAGGGATTGAACTGGGATCTCCTAAACTGCAGACAGATTCTTTACTATCTGAACCACCAGGAAAGTCCTGTAACTGTGATAATGCCATATATTAGAAATAAATAATTCTATTGAAATAGTGCATGCTGAAGGATCATTTTTTTAAGAAAGAGTTGTTTTAGTTGACAGTAAAAGGCAAANCCAGGGATTGAACTGGGATCTCCTAAACTGCAGACAGACTCTTTACTATCGGAACCACCAGGAAAGTCATGTAACTGTGATAATGCCATATATTAGAAATAAATAATTCTATTGAAATAGTGCATGCTGAAGGATCATTTTTTTTTAAGAAAGAGTTGTTTTAGTTGACAGTAAAAGGCAAATGGATTTCCAGATAGTGCAGTGGGAAAGAATCTGCCTGCCAATGCAGGAGGCTCAAGATTCAATCTTAGTGCGAGGAAGATCTGAAGTAGGAAATGGCAGCACACTGCAGTATTCTTGGGACAACAAAGGATTGGACATGACTGAGCACACGCACAAAGAAGGCAAGTAGGAGTTAC
>SJYA01002701.1:218412-233502 GCA_006410615.1 Neotragus moschatus
TAAGTAAGCATAATTGGCTGGAAGAAGTAACTTTATTCACTAGGCAGGCAGGAGCGTTTACAAAAAATCTGTGTAAACAAATATAGCTTGTGAATACAAGGCAGCCATTTTGCTAGGAAGCAGTGTTGGAGAGTGAACAAGGAGTGAAACTGAAAATTATGATAGACTCAAAATGTAAGCTTTAGATATTCTTAGGGACAGCTACGTAATATGTGTGGTTTTCTTTGAAAAACAGGGGAAAAGCACTTTGCTAAATATGGAGAACTTTGCTTTAAAAATAATATATGTATTATTTATAAAATGTAACAGAGTAACAGTGATACATGAGTAACAACATAAGCATACTAATTTCAAAAAATATATATTTTTAGTTCAATTTTATATAATTCATTAAATAATAATACTTTATTAATAAAGTTAAATCCTGATTGATCATGAGAGTTTTCTCACTTTTCTGTAAATCTATTTATTAGGTCATCAGAATTTACATTTTTAGTAATTTTATTTTCAAGTGATTTACATCAATTGCTCATGGCAAATATAAAATAATAAATGCTTTCTGAAATTTTTCTTTTAAAATTTGCAGTCATGTTTCTGTTGAGGCACTTGTTATAGAACTCTTGAGAGTATTTTATAGGTGTGGCAATATTGGAATAAACTTCCAATGAATTATTTTGAAATGTTGAATCTTAGAATGTCTAAAGATAATGATTCTCAAGGAACAATTTTTTTTCTAAAAAGATTTAACTCTTTATACAAATCCATTCTGCTTAAGTCTGGATTTAATTTTAGATGTTAATCTAAATAGTGAAATTTATATTCTTTGGACACATCCTGTAAATTGTGAAGGTTTCACAAGAAACTGAAAGTGGCTGAGTGGTTTGTATATAATCCAAAATGTTTAGGCATTCTACTGCTGTATCTCCAATTATGAAGAAACATTTATTAATAACTGGTTTACCTGAAGCTTAGTATAAAAGTAGTATTTTTCCCATTGGGTAAATTAATATTTAAATTTGAATATCTATTTCTAAGCCTCTGGATATTAGCTTTCTAGTGTTGTACACATTTTCAAAATCATGTATGCTAAACTTTGAAAAATTCATGTAACTATGATATGCTTTACTGCAAGGTCCATATGTAGGATTTTGTTTCATAATACTTTACTGACAAAATTTCCTGGCTTGACCCTGACGGATCCTGTCCTGGTGCTTGGGCTGAAGAGTTAATATTTGTACAAATGGCATTTGACATCCTCTGAGGACAGATGGGGTAGTTGACCTCTCACCGTGGATCTGGACATTGACTACTTTCTCATCCTCTTGCTCCCCTGAACCCCTTGCTGTCATCCTCTGATGTTTCCACAGCTGCTGCCTTCATCACCTGAATCAATGTGGCCCCAGGTCCCGATGTGCCACCCTCCTCTGGCCTCAGCTCTCAGCACTCACTCCCATGAGGCGGATGGGTGTACACGATACCACCTGTTGTGCATGAATGTTGCCTGCATGGTGCGCAGACCTGAACCTGTTTGTGCACAANTGAAAAAGTTGGCTTAAGGCTCAACATTCAGAAAACGAAGATCATGGCGTCCAGTCCCATCACTTCATGCGCCTAGGCCTTAAGAAGTCCTTTAGAAATTGCATTTTCTCTCTTGAAAATTAGTCACCCTAAATGATACCCAGATAACAGAGTGGAGGAAACATATGTGAGAATGAAGCCTATCCAAATTCTAGTTGTTCTAGCCATCCTAGCAAAATTGCCATAACTTTAAGTGAATTCATCCTGGATGTTGGCTTCAGTGAAGACCCTGGATGAATTCAATTTGCAGAAGTACATCTGCATACATGTTGTCAAGAAGTGTCACAAGATTGGCACAAAGTTGTAAATCAACTATTCTTTAATTTAATAAAATAAAGTGCACAACAAAGACAAGACAACACACAGAATCATTAGAAATAATATTCATTGTAATTTTAAGTCATGATGTGTTACTTGTTTTGTTATGCTGGCTAAGGAGATTACTGATCAGAAATTTGAAATTGTCAAATAGCTTACTTTAAGAGTATGATAAAGTCTTACAAGAGAATGGTAAACTAAGTAAGGAAAATTAATTATGACCCAGAACAATCTCTCAATCAGGCAGAAAATTTTCTTAGTATGAAATTCCAAATGACACAGGTCATAGTGAGAACAGAAAAACATAGCCTAAAAATCAAGATGAAATTAAATTGTATACGTGTAAAAATCTTTCTCAAGACCTCAACAATATTTCTTTGCTCCCCTTCTCAAGATAAATTTTCCAAATGTTGTCCCACAGCAGCCTGCCACTTTTACAGTAGAAAGAAGTAAATCTAAGAAAGAATTATGATTGTGGCATAAGATGATTTGAAATAAGCTTCACTGAAAACCCACAAAAGTTTTAAGAGAAATCCTGGAAGAAAAGTATAGAGATAGATCAAAAGAAAACCCTATCTACAAATTTTCTATTGGCAATAAAAAGATGGAAGGAATTATTCCATTGCTAACATAGAACAAACACGCAAAAAAGATGTCCTTTCATTATAGGGGACTGGAATGAAAAGTAGGAAGTCAAGAAACACCTGGAGTAAAAGGCAAATTTGGCCTTGGAATGTGAAATGAAGCAGGGCAAAGACTAATAGAGTTTTGCCAAGAAAATGCANGGCTTTGGCATAGTCAATAAAGCAGAAATAGATGTTTTTCTGGAACCCTCTTGCTTTTTCCATGATCCACTGGATGTTGGCAATTCAGAAATCCCTCAGAAAAAATGGAGTAGCCATCATGGTCAATAAAAGAGTCCGAAATGTAGTACTTGGATGCAATCTCAAAAACAACAGAATGATCTCTGTTCGTCTCCAAGGCAAGTCATTCAATATCACGGTAATCCAAGTCCATGCCCCAAGCAGTAACGCTGAAGAAGCTGAAGTTGAATGGTTCTATGAAGACCTACAAGACCTTTTAGAACTAACACCCAAAAAAGATGTCCTTTTCATTATAGGGGACTGGAATGCAAAAGTAGGAAGTCAAGAAACTCCTGGAGGAACAGGCAAATTTGGCCTTGGATTGCAGAATGAAGCAGGGCAAAGACTAATAGAGTTTTGCCAAGAAAATGCACTGGTCATAGCAAACACCTTCTTCCAACAACACAAGAGAAGACTCTACACATGGACATCACCAGATGGTCAACACCAAAATCAGATTGATTATATTCTTTGCAGCCAAAGATGGAGAAGCTCTATACAGTCAACAAAAACAAGACCAGAAGCTGACTGTGGCTCAGATCATGATCTCCTTATTGCCAAATTCAGACTTAAATTGAAGAAAGTAGGGAAAACCACTAGACCATTCAAGTATGACCTAAATCAAATCCCTTATGATTATACAGTGGAAGTGAGAAATAGATTTAAGTGCCTAGATCTGATAGAGTGCCTGATGAACTATGGAACGAGGTTGGTGACATTGTACAGGAGACAGGGATCAAGACCATCACCATGGAAAAGAAATGCATCAAGATTGGGAACTCATGTACACCTGAGATGAAATAAATAAATAATTAATTTAAAAAAAGAAAAGAAATGCAAAAAAGCAAAATGGCTGTCTGGGGAGGGCTTACAAATTTCTGTTTATAATTATGTGTTTACTAGCATAAGTGTTTGATTAATGCTTATTTCTCCCTAAATCCAAAGCTTCAAGAAAATGCAGGAATATTTTGTTCATCATTGAATCCTCACTCCAGATACAGTTATGGAATGAATTACTAGACAAAAAAATAAATAAGAAATGGGAAGAAAGAGACACTATAATTGGCTAGCCTAGGTTACATGCCTCTGCTGGGAGGCAGGTCTGTTACCGAGAAAAGAAGCAGTGGCACAAAAATGATCAATGGGAAATTATTATGAGCAGGGCAGCTATCCCAGTTTATATCGACCACAAGACATTCTAAATTTTCATGTAGTCAGAGCTGCAGATTTTCTTTGTTAGGAATTTCTTTATCACATATAGGCTGAAAAAGTCCTCATTCTGAGTGAAATTAATGAATCTTTACATTTTCCTCTAGGTGTTTTCCTCTTATTGTTTCCTTTAAACATTTGCTAGTGGTTGGACAGGTGTCATTGTGAAAATGTAGAAGACACAGAAAACAAAGTGTGGCATTCCGGAAGACACCTTCTGAACTGGACAGATGTGAAAGAGAGGAAAACTTTCTTTGTCTTCTGATACACGTCACATCAGACTTTCTTTGAGGGGGGCTGTGTGTCTCAGGAGAAAGTTAGTTCCGTAAATAAGGGTTAGAACCAGAGCCCTCTGCTTGGAAGCACAGAGTCCTAACCACTGGACCACTAGAGAATTTTCCAACGTGATTTTCTTTTGCTGGTTTGCTAGGGTGAAATGGAATATCTTAATGTTAATATTGTCCTCATCAGAATATTTATAGGGCCAGCATCATTAAAAGAAGACTCAAAGAGTTGGGCACAACTAAACTAACACACACACACACACACACACACACACACACACACACAGAGTGGACTGAGTTTTCTGATATGGATCAAAAGACATCTGTAGATTGCATTGGGTAGTATGGCCATTTTAACCTTATTAATTCTTACAACTTGAGAGAATGGACTATCTTTCCATTTCTTTGAATCATCTTCAATTTTCTCTATTAAATGTTTAGTAGTTCTCAGCATAAAAGTCTTTCAACTCCTTGATCAGGTTTATTCCTAAGTATTTTTTTTTATGCAATTTAAAAAGGGATTTTATTTTTGTTTTTACATTTTCTTTCTGATATTTCATTGTTAGTGTAAAGAAATGCAACCCATTTCTGTATGTTGATCTTGTATGCTATTACCTTGCTGAATGACTGAGTTTTTTAAGTGTAACACAGATCTTCTCAGACCACATCAGCATGCCAAAATGAGAAGCTGAATGAGCAATTACGAAACAGTATTTGATGCTCAACCAGCTAAATTTCCCGAATCCTTTCCCCATGCCCAGCCAGCCCCAATTTCTCCTGATAATCCAAGAATTTCTCTAAGGAGGTGTCCTCACTTGCTTCCTCTTTATGGTATTTCTCTACCACCCCCAGTCAGAACCATGGAAGCTGGGGCCTCTGACTTAGACTGCATGGCTTGTCTTTCAGTTTTTTTGGCGGGGTGGGGGGGCCATGGCATGCAGGATCTTAGTTCCCCAGCAATGGAAGTGTGGAGTCTTAACTACTGAACCACCTGGGAAGAATAAGTAGTTTAATTTCATGTAATTCTTACCACATCTATAAGAGGGAGATACTACAATCACTGCCCTCTTCCCCCCACCCTCCATTTTATAAATGAAGAAACTGAAGTTTAGGGAAATTTTACAAAGTGTCTAAGAGGTAGGATTGGGATGGTCATACTCTAAAGCTTTTGTCATGTGTTACACAGCTTTCTAGTTGTGAATTTACTGGGTTGAGTTAATTACACTTGAAGTAAGAAGCAAACACAGGCAAGGGAGTGCACAGCTGAACGTTGAGAGCAGAGTCCTGACCATTCTCTCATTCTCTTGGCTGGGCAGACCAAAAAAGCAAACTCTTCCTATCAAGGGGACCCTAAATAAATGTGGAGACATCAGCTTAGGATGCCTTCAAATTACAAAGAAAACGGCATCACTGACTTCTGTTTGAATACCTAGTCTCTTAATGCGTTGCTACTTGCCCTGGTAGGGATTAGCTTAGTTAAAAAGCTAACTTTTTTTTCCCCCCACAGGATGAGATGGTTGGATGGCATCACTGACTCAATGGACTTGAGTTTGAGCAAGTTCTGGGAGATGGTGAAGGACACGGAAGCCTGGCGTGCTGCAGTCCACAGGGTCATAAAGAGTCCGACGTGACTGAGCAACTGAACAACAAAGTAGTGGGCATTTAGATTGTCTCCAGGTGTTTTGTTTTTTTTTAATACAAATAATGCCATGGATAGACTTCCTTGAATATAACTCTTTGTAATGGCATTGAGAACTCTCCATATGGCTAGGGGAAAACTCTATGTAGTGTAGAATAGCAGAGGTGTCATATATCTTTCCTGTGACACGAAATGGAAAGATGTGAATGATCAGCTCTTCCAGCCTGTAGCAACTGCAGAATTTACCTCTCTGTGGGTTATACTACACAGGAGGGTGGGTGGGAGAACTGCTTCCTCTCACAAGGATGAACAGGCAGGAGTAGGTGATAGGAGCAGGAGGGTGGAGGGAAAGGCAAGGGGCAGACAGGCTGCAGGCAAGGGGCAGGTTACTCCCTATTTTGGATCCATGCTGCTACTGCTACATCGCTTCAGTTGTGTCCGACTCTGTGCGACCCCATAGACAGCAGCCCACCAGGCTCCCCCGTCCCTGGGATTCTCCAGGCAAGAACACTGGAGTGGGTTGCCATTTCCTTCTCCAGTGCATGACAGTGAAAGTGAAGTTGCTCAGTCGTGTCCGACTCTAGCGACCCCATGGACTACAGACTACCAGGCTCCTCCATCCATGGGATTTTCCAGGCAAAAGTACTGGAGTGGGGTGCCCTTGCCTTCTCCGTTTTGGATCCATCCTCACAGCCTTTTGGCAGAGGGCTCCAGGTAATCCTGTGGTATCTGCTATTTTCAGCTCCTCTTCATTTGTGATGCAGAGTTTGTGCCCTACAGCTTTCCCAGTGACCTAACTCTACCAATTATTCTTTCATTCGTTCAACAAACATTTAACCTCCACCTGCCATGTGCCAGATGTAGTTGTAGGCACTGGAGATATATGCAAGTGAATAGAACAAAAACAGCCTAGCTATGGGGAGCAGGGAGCAGAAATAAACATATGAGCAAATAAACATGCCTGTAACATGTCAGGTCATAAATGTTATCAAGAAAAATAAAACAGAGTATGGGGGGGAAGGAGAGAGCCACCTTTAATCCACAAATGTGTTCAAGTCTTTCCTACTGAAATAAAACTTTATAGAACCTTATAACCACAGTCCACTCTTACTTCCTTTATAGCAAGTTTCCTTAAAGGCGACATCTACATTTGCATGTGTCATTCCCTCAGCTCCCAGTTTCTCAACCAGCTGCATCCCCAAACCCAAAGGTCCAGTTCTGAGCTCATTTCCCCCTGAGCCCCCCTACTGTTCCTCCACTGCCAACTCCTCCAATTGGCAGAGCCATTTTTAGTCCTTTCTCACTTTCCCTTCCCCCACCCAATCAATCATAAAGGCCTCCTTACTTTACTTCCTGAATATCTTTCTCTTCACCCCCATTGTCACTGCCTCTGTTGGCTTGCTAGGGTTGCTGCACCAAAGTACCACAAAGTGGGTTGATCAAACTACAGAACTTTATCATCTCATGGTTCTGGAGGCTGGAAATCCAGATTTTGGTAGGTCTGCTTCCTTCTGTAGGCTGTGAGGGAAGGATCTACTCCAGATCTCTCTCTTAGGCTTGTGGATGGCCACCTTAACATTCACATGATGTTCTCCTTTTATTTTCACGTTGTCTTCCTTCTGTGTTCAAATTTCCCACTTTCTCTTGATTGATTGATTGGCCCTGTTGTACAGCATGTGGGATCTTAGTTCCCTGACCAGGGATGGAACCCACACCCTTTGCAATGGAAGCACACTCTTAACCACTGGACCCACCAGAGAAATCTCCAAATTTCCCCTTTTTATAAGTAGATCAGTCATATTGGATTAGGGACATTCTAATGATCCCACTTTACCTTGACTGGACCTCTGTATATACTCTCTCTCCAAATAAGATCACATCCTGAGGTGCTGGGAGGTAGGACTTCAACCCAGGAATCTTGGAGGGGCACAGTTTAACCCAAAACATCACCTCCATTCAAGCTTTTGTCACTTCTGAACTGTATCATTTCTTATTTGTCTCCTTAGGGGAGTCCCTGCTTCCAGCATTATCTTTCAATCCCTCCTCCACTCTGCTGCCAGAGGATTACCTAAAACCTGCTGTGGCTGCCAGGATAAATCCATAGACCAGCCCTTTGTCCTCTGCCTTCTGCCATCCTTCCCAGTCTTACTTCTCACCATTCAAGTAGCATTTTTGCAGCCATCTCGAGCCCTTTGTCATGATTACCCTGCCTGTGAACTTGACTATGTGTGCCTCCTCCTGCCTGGGATGGTCTCTCTTTCTACTCTCACTAACTGAACGGTTCATGGGGTCTTCAGGGCAGCTCCAGCGACATCTTCCCTCAAAAGCCTTCCTTAACACCCCCATTCTGGGTTTTGTGTTTTCCCTCCAGGACCTCCTTTCCCTCTGCTTTGCTTTTACTTTCTAGTCTGTCTTCCTTACCAGAGCCTCTAGTTCAGTGCCTGCTAAGTCACTTCAGTGGTGTCCAACTCTGTGACACATAGACAGCAGCCTACCAGGCTCCCCCGTCCCTGGGATTCTCCAGGCGAGAACACTGGAGTGGGTTGCCATTTCCTTCTCCAATACATGAAAGTGAAAACTGAAAGTGAAGTCACTCAGTTGTGCCCGACTCTTAGCGACCTATGGACTGCAGCCCACCAGGCTCCTTCATCCATGGGATTTTCCAGGCAAGAGTACTGGAGTGGGGTGCCATTGCCTTCTCCGTGTTCAGTTGACTTTGTCCCTCCCTTGTAAAAACTTTTGTTATCACCACCTAACTAAATCACTCTGACACTGCAATTTTCTAAAGGAAGTTTCATTTATTCACTTACTCATGTGTTCAGCAAATGTGTAGTGAGTACTTTTGGTAGGCACTGTGCCTAGTATACCAAAAAGTACTCACTACACATTTGCTGAACTATGCCTAGTATACCAAAAGTACTCACTACACATTTGCTGAACTATGCCTAGTATACCAAAAGTACTCACTACACATTTGCTGAACTATGCCTAGTATACCAAAAGTACTCACTACACATTTGCTGAACTATGCCTAGTATACCAAAAGTACTCACTACACATTTGCTGAACTATGCCTAGTATACCAAAAGTACTCACTACACATTTGCTGAACTATGCCTAGTATACCAAAAGTACTCACTACACATTTGCTGAACTATGCCTAGTATACCAAAAGTACTCACTACACATTTGCTGAACTATGCCTAGTATACCAAAAGTACTCACTACACATTTGCTGAACTATGCCTAGTATACCAAAAGTACTCACTACACATTTGCTGAACTATGCCTAGTATACCAAAAGTACTCACTACACATTTGCTGAACTATGCCTAGTATACCAAAAGTACTCACTACACATTTGCTGAACTATGCCTAGTATACCAAAAGTACTCACTACACATTTGCTGAACTATGCCTAGTATACCAAAAGTACTCACTACACATTTGCTGAACTATGCCTAGTATACCAAAAGTACTCACTACACATTTGCTGAACTATGCCTAGTATACCAAAAGTACTCACTACACATTTGCTGAACTATGCCTAGTATACCAAAAGTACTCACTACACATTTGCTGAACTATGCCTAGTATACCNATAAAATAATAAATGCTTTCTGAAATTTTTCTTTTAAAATTTGCAGTCATGTTTCTGTTGAGGCACTTGTTATAGAACTCTTGAGAGTATTTTATAGGTGTGGCAATATTGGAATAAACTTCCAATGAATTATTTTGAAATGTTGAATCTTAGAATGTCTAAAGATAATGATTCTCAAGGAACAATTTTTTTTCTAAAAAGATTTAACTCTTTATACAAATCCATTCTGCTTAAGTCTGGATTTAATTTTAGATGTTAATCTAAATAGTGAAATTTATATTCTTTGGACACATCCTGTAAATTGTGAAGGTTTCACAAGAAACTGAAAGTGGCTGAGTGGTTTGTATATAATCCAAAATGTTTAGGCATTCTACTGCTGTATCTCCAATTATGAAGAAACATTTATTAATAACTGGTTTACCTGAAGCTTAGTATAAAAGTAGTATTTTTCCCATTGGGTAAATTAATATTTAAATTTGAATATCTATTTCTAAGCCTCTGGATATTAGCTTTCTAGTGTTGTACACATTTTCAAAATCATGTATGCTAAACTTTGAAAAATTCATGTAACTACGATATGCTTTACTGCAAGGTCCATATGTAGGATTTTGTTTCATAATACTTTACTGACAAAATTTCCTGGCTTGACCCTGACGGATCCTGTCCTGGTGCTTGGGCTGAAGAGTTAATATTTGTACAAATGGCATTTGACATCCTCTGAGGACAGATGGGGTAGTTGACCTCTCACCGTGGATCTGGACATTGACTACTTTCTCATCCTCTTGCTCCCCTGAACCCCTTGCTGTCATCCTCTGATGTTTCCACAGCTGCTGCCTTCATCACCTGAATCAATGTGGCCCCAGGTCCCGATGTGCCACCCTCCTCTGGCCTCAGCTCTCAGCACTCACTCCCATGAGGCGGATGGGTGTACACGATACCACCTGTTGTGCATGAATGTTGCCTGCATGGTGCGCAGACCTGAACCTGTTTGTGCACAAGCAGCTGCTGCTGAGCCGTAAAAACTTGTTTGTGCTTCTGCCCAGCATATCTCCTCTGCTCATGTGCACGCTCCACTGTCCCTGTAGATTTTTCACTTACAAAGTGCAAGTTCAGAAACAGAGAGATCAAGGATTTCAGGATAGTGACAGTAGAGCATTAGACCAAACATGAGGCAAAACTCAGCATGGGATCCTGTGTGACTGGGCTGCACAAGGCTGAAACCAGCCCCAGATGTCCTGTTAAAAAATTGCTGATAAAATGAGAAGCCTTGGAAGTACAAAGCAGAGGGAATAAGTGGCATAGAGACATACCAGTTTCTGTAGGGTGAAAAAAATGGATTATATTTAAAAGAAGAAGCGTCTATCTAGGCAGACTTGTTATCCAAAACAGGGAATGCATGATTATCTGAAGAGTTTCCCTGTGAGTACCCTCCTTTGGGGGTGAGGAGGAGTATAGACAAGAACGCTTATAACTACTTTATTCTGTCCTCACACCACATGCAGACCTGCCCTAATCCTGTGTAGGTGGCTCTCCAACACCCACAAGGCTGCCAATTGCTATCTAAAGAGCTCCCTTCTGCAACCGCCACAGTTCTGTCTCTGAACTAGAAGGGAATATCCTGCAGCGACAAAGTCACACTTGCAGAGAATGGAAGAATGGTTCTTCAGCAGAAGAAACGTACACAATTTTTATGCTATTTTAGGGAAAGAACAAGAAGTAGCTTTAGTTCATTAACAAGTTCAGACTCCTCCTTTGCATACACTTTAGCTTCTTAAGAAACTAACATTGGAGAAAAAAATTAAAGCTATTCAAATCACTCTGGTGGAATGGAGGGATTTACATACACACTTCTAGTGTATGCTTTTCCTGGGAACGCATACATTCTGGTAGAGTAGGTGCAGTAAGCTGAAGCTCATTATTAACACTGAAATACTTCTTGGTATTTGTGGGAAAGTGAGATAATTAGGGCCTGAATTATAATGAATTAAAAAGGAAGGATGTCGACTGTGCTAGACTCTATCATTTGTAAAACTTTGAAATTCTTTAAGGCTCTTTCTCTGAAACAAAATAGGGGGATAGTAATCCCTTTTCATTTCACATAATTATGTTTTTCTTGCCTATTCCTTAAGTATTTATAGAAATTCTGCTCTAGTAGTTTAAAAATTTAGCATGAATTTCCTGGAGACTGTGTTCAAAATGTGAATTTCTCTGCTGCCACAAGAATTACTGATTCAGCAGGGTTGCAGGATTTTTAGAAATGGATTTTTAACAGGTTGCTTCTTCAGTTGATTTTGATGTGGTCAGTCCAGGTCCATGCTTTGAGAAATATTGCCTTAGGTTTTGAAAATTGAACCTGAATTTTCTATTTTAGGAAAGTCCAAGCTATGTAAACTATATTGTCATAAAGCCACCAATGCCTTGGTTTCAGGGAAAAAGGTCATATCCAGTAAAATGTTACTGATTAGTGATGCTTCACATAATAAACCAAGATGAACTTCTCAGGCTATTCAACTATAATTAATTCTGTATACTTTGTTTGCTTTTAGAGTTTTGTAGTACATTTTAGCATATTAAAGGCTCTGAATATTATTGGATTAAAGAATATTTTTAAAATTTATTTAATTCTGGATTTCTTGCACTTACTAGATATGGAACATTTTAAATTCATGCAACACCTCTTAATATATCTTGAAATATAAAGAATTCTAAGAAATAAAGTTTGGAAATATGACTTTATGTTTAAAGAGAGCTAAAACACACACACATATACATGTATATGTATACCTGTATATGTATGTGTATTTAGCATGCATAATGCATATATAAATATATATCTATGAGAAAATCATGTAAAATTTAACACTAAAAATGTTGGAGTAATTGTAGATGAGAAAATTGATTTAATGTTATGCTAAAAAGATCCTCTTATCATTTAAAATACATTCTGCAATATTTATAAATGGAATTATAATGTTTATGATTTGCCTTGAGATATTTGGGTGGATTTGGGGAAAGTAGGTGAGGGTATAGGTGAACAAAGTTGGATATGAGTTGATCATGATCAACCCTGATTCACGAGTACATGGTGTTCCTTATACCACCTTCTTTACTTTTTTGCATGTTTCTAATTTTCAGTAACAATAAAATAAAGACAGGAAGAAAATGATGGGGATAATGAATATTTACATACAGAATAGGGAGGCAACTTTTCCATTCAGCTTTTAGAGTGATGACTGACCATTTTTTGAAAGTTATTTTAAGTATGAATGGCAAGAGTTAATGAAGAGTTCATAAGATAACAGAATTTCAATATTTACTCTTTTCAATCTATTTCAGTGAGATTTGTATCATATGAAAGTAGCTTGATATAACAATTCTACCCTTGAGTTCAGTTCAGTCACTCAGTCATGTCCGACTCTGCGACCTCATGAATCACAGCACACCAGGCCTCCCTGTCCATCACCAACTAGAGTTCACTCAAACTCACGTCCATGGAGTCAGTGATGCCATCCAGCCATCTCATCCTCTGTCATCCCCTTCTCCTCCTGCTCCCAATCCCTCCAAGCATCAGAGTCTTTCCAATGAGTCAACTCTTTGCATGAGGTGGCCAGAGTACTGGAGTTTCAGCTTTAGCATCTTTCTTTCCAAAGAACACCCAGGACTGATCTCCTTTAGAATGGACTGGTTGGCTCTCCTTGCAGTCCAAGGGGACTCTCAAGAGTCTTCTCCAACACCACAGTTCAAAAGCATCAATTCCTCAGCGCTTAGCCTTCTTCACAGTCCAGCTCCCACATCCATACATGACTACTGGAAAAACCATAGCCTTAACTAGACAGACTTTTGTTGGCAAAGTAATGTCTCTGCTTTTGAATATGCTGTCTAAGTTGGTCATAACTTTCCTTCCAAGGAGTAAGCGTCTTTTAATTTCATGGTTGCAATCACCATCTGCAGTGATTTTGGAGCCCCCCAAAATAAAGTCTGACACTGTTTCCACTGTTTCCTCATCTATTTCCCATGAAGTGATGGGACCAGATGCCATGATCTTAGTTTTCTGAATGTGGAGCTTTAATCCAGCTTTTTCACTCTCCTCTTTCATNACTAGACAGACTTTTGTTGGCAAAGTAATGTCTCTGCTTTTGAATATGCTGTCTAAGTTGGTCATAACTTTCCTTCCAAGGAGTAAGCGTCTTTTAATTTCATGGTTGCAATCACCATCTGCAGTGATTTTGGAGCCCCCCAAAATAAAGTCTGACACTGTTTCCACTGTTTCCTCATCTATTTCCCATGAAGTGATGGGACCAGATGCCATGATCTTAGTTTTCTGAATGTTGAGCTTTAATCCAGCTTTTTCACTCTCCTCTTTCATCCTATCCTTAAAAAGTGTAAAAAAAAGACAATAAAATCCATAATGCTTCTGATGAACTTTACTCAAATTCACACTGTCAAAACAGACAGTGATATTTTCAGAACACATCTTTAGTTAAGAGCACTTCAGGAGACATGAAAACTATCATCAAAGTCCTTCAGAATTGTATAGCATGATTTCTTTAAATGTAAGTGTGGCTTGTTCCTCTATGAATGGCAAAACATATTATTACATATCATGATCCTCAGGTATATTTTTACAAGCCAGGGATGGCAATCCGTCATGTATTGGTCTTTTGAGCATCTAGAAAATACTACTTTGGGTCACTATTTGTTTCCTTTGTAGTTTTAACTCAGTGAAAATCTGTTTGTGAGTAATAGTCTTTCAGAGACATTGTTCAGAATAATAATGGCTCAGGTGGTTCTGAAATTATCAACTTCTCTCAAAACACTGACATACCTTAAGAAAATCATCAAATCTTTCTCCCTCTGTAAACATGTGATTCTACCTTTACTTGTCTATGACATTATTGAAAATGTTGCTAAGGTACCAATATAAAAGAAACTAGCATATAAATGGCACTTAAAACAGGTGATGAAATTCTCTGGTATTTTCTCTTATTAGTTAACTTGTGAAGACTAGAAATTAAAGGTTTAAGTTTGAATCCTCTAATTCCTCAGAATCTCAATTAGTCTCAAATGAACATATTAACTCTTCCCATTGCTTTTAATTTCTTCTTCCATTTATGTTCTTTTCTGAAGATTTTAGTGATGAATTTTCTGAGATTTTGTTTGTGTGAAAGCATCTCTGTTTTGTCTTCATTAAAGAGGATATCTTCACTTGGAATACAATTTTATTGTATCATCTGAAAGACGGTTAGAAAGGTATTTCTACTATCTTCTTGAGCCCTTTAATTCTCTTTTATGATAACTGTCAATGTCTTTGCTATTTGTATTTTTTTTAATTGGAATGATTTTTCCTCACCTTTGCTTTCACTACTATGTGCTTATTTAACTTTTCCTTTGTGTTTATCCTAGTAAGACTCATATGACAGATGACTGCTGTCATTTAAAGTGTTTTTTTTTAATCTCTGGCAAATATTTCTTCATATTCTCTATCCTTTATTTTATTTCTCCCCTCTCTGCTCCTTTTGGAACCAAGATTTCATGTGCGTTAGAGCTATTCACTGTAAACAATATGTTTCCTTTTTTTTTTTTTTTTTTTTTGTTTTT
>SJYA01002701.1:239137-281772 GCA_006410615.1 Neotragus moschatus
AGAAAATAAAAAGACACTTAGAAAAAAATTTTTTTTAAAAAAGCAAAAATACAAAAGCAAATCTGGAAGGTAAAGTTGAGAAAACATCCTAGAAGGTAGAGCAAAATCAGCTATAAAATGGATGTGAGGATATAGAAACATTGTATGTAATATGTATATATAAAACACATAAACATGTAGATAGACTATACCTATCTAAATATATATATAATACAATAAATTCTACACATAGATTAGTATATACATACACACATGCATACATATACTTACAAACTTGAGTACCAGTCTAGGATATTTATTATAAATGGGCATTTCAGGAAAAGAAATGGAGTAATTACTCAGAAAGATATCCCAGGCCCAAAGAGCTATGAGCTTCCAGGATGACAAAGTGCACCAAATGCCCTGTAAAAAAAGGCTGAAAATAGATTTACACCAATCATCATGTAATCGTGGGACACTTGGCAAAAAAGGACTTCCAGACAGAGAGAGAGAGAAAAGATGTCACAAACAACAGGTCAGAAATCAAAATGGTTTCAGCTTGTAGAGCAGAGTAAGNCAGGATGACAAAGTGCACCAAATGCCCTGTAAAAAAAGGCTGAAAATAGATTTACACCAATCATCATGTAATCGTGGGACACTTGGCAAAAAAGGACTTCCAGACAGAGAGAGAGAGAAAAGATGTCACAAACAACAGGTCAGAAATCAAAATGGTTTCAGCTTGTAGAGCAGAGTAAGATTTCCAAATTTATGAAAAATCATGATTTCCAATCCAGGATTCTGTTTCCAATTGAAGCATCAATCAAAAGTAAGCTTAGTGTAAAGACCTTTTCAAACATGAAAGGTCTGAAAAAATACATTTTTATTGATTTCTTTCTCAAAAATCCATTGGAAGATGCAGTCTATTCAAACGAGGAAGTGTGTCAAGAGAAAGGCATGGTGCTTAGGCTCCCCGACAGAAAGGCAGATCAATATCAAAGGAAGAGAGAAGAGATAGAATTGAGGAATGAATTGTTTTCAGGTCCATAGAAAACTAAGCAAACAAACAAGAAAATTACTAACTTTAGGGAAAGCAAACACAGGGAAATGAAAGCTAATACTCTGAAATAAACCCTACAGAGAAAACTAACAAACAAGGAAATTGGTGTGATGGAGTCTAATTCCCTACCTCTGAAGTGAAGTGAAGTCACTCAGTCATATCCAACTCTTTGGAACCCGTGGACTGTAGCCCACCAAGCTCCTCCGTCCACAGGATTCTGCAGGTAAGAATACTGGAGTGGGTTGCCATTTCCTTCTCCGGGGGATCTTCCCGACCCAGGGATCAAACCCAGGTCTCCCACATTGCAGGCAGACACTTTAACCTCTGTGCTACCAGGGAAGCCCTACCTCTAGCAAGACAGAAATGGAGGAGTTTTTAATCTTTATTTAATATACTTTTCCTCTTTGTACCAATACTTGCAGTAGGCTTGGTTGCTTTATATCCTCTTAGCCAGTGCAAAATGATCTGCTCAGGCAGATGTGTTTTTCAGATTAAAATCTGTTTGCAACATTTCATATTTATATTGTATTCTACCACAGGCAGAGTATAATTTAATTCCAATGGACAAAGTAACCACGGTCAGTATATTATAGTTTCCCTGCAGTTAGCATTACCCATTTATCTTCCACTTAAATATTTAAATGATTTGGAACAAATATTTAAAGACTACCCTGAACCCCTGAGTAAATGAAACAAATGAAGAACCTTCTGGATAAAGTAATTGTCTTAAATTTAAGTTGTCTAAATGAAAAAACAGGTTTAAGTATCATGCAAGGTAACACTGAAAAATTCCCTAGCAAGTAATATAAAAGTAATATAAAATGTAAACACAGATCTCCTTTATTAACAAGTAATCTAAACAGGGCCTTACATCGGTTTAAAAAGAGCATGCACTGTAGATTCTGCTTAATGAATTAAATATGCCAACAACTCACTTTCAAAACAGTTAATACATAATAGGCAATGACTATTTGTGGGATCATATTTATATTTCCTATAAATAGATAACGTTCACTCAGTCCTCCAACTGTAACTTCATTCTGGGTTATAGTAAAACACCAGGTTGAAGTGTTCTGTAGCTTTATAAGAGATGAAATTAGAAAATTTTAAATTTGCCTGGCTACAGGACCTAATAGAAAATGTTTCCTTCTGAATGTTTATGTTAGGTTTGCATACCTGCATGCTAAGTCGCTTCAATTGTGTCCAACTCTGTGACCCTATAGACCATAGCCCACCAGGCTCCTCTGTCCATGGGATTCTCCAGGCAAGAATACTGGAGGGGGTTTCCATGCCTCCTCCAGGGCATCTTCCCCACCCAGGGATTGAATCTCTGTCTCTTATACTGGCAGATAGGTTCTTTACCACTAGTGCCACCTGGGAAGCCCTATGTTAGATTTAGGGAAGATGAAGTAAAATAAAATCCAGAAGAGGAAAATTAGAGTCAATTGATTCCGTTGATTATTTTTCCCCTCTGCATTCCCTTTACCCCCTTTCCTACCCTATTCCTTTTCTTGACTTGAATGAATTTGCTAATAACTCTTTCTTTGAGTATTCAGGATCCATAGACTGAAAAGCTTGCATCTGGGTGTTTTGTTTTGTTTTGTTTTTAATGTTGTAATGCCACACATTTTTCCTTAAAAAAAAAGGGGGGGGCACTAGAGCTTGAGTGACCACTGTACTAGTTTAGAAATAGAATATCCAAGGAACAGAGAAATTTATTCACTACTTTAGCCTCAGAATGGAATCATTGAAAAAAAAAAAAAAAAGACTGAACTTTTCCAATTATTAACCAAATATTTTGGGTACAGTGTGAATACATTTGAGAGGGAAAATGGAGGCAAAGATATTTAAAATTCAAGATTTTTTAAAAAAATTTTTTAACTGCACAGACTAAACCCACTGTTGGTAAAGTTTTGCTTAGTTTTGCTCATTTTTAATAAAGAGAAGGTTGATGGCTAGTGGTTTAAGTCAAGTGAGGGAAGTCAGATACCAAAGAGTGAGTATGTACTGTTTGATTGCATTTGTAAGACATGTATGGCAGAAAAAAATCATGACGGTTGTTGCTTCTAGGAATAGGGTGGAGCCAGGGAGGGGCATNTGTTGGTAAAGTTTTGCTTAGTTTTGCTCATTTTTAATAAAGAGAAGGTTGATGGCTAGTGGTTTAAGTCAAGTGAGGGAAGTCAGATACCAAAGAGTGAGTATGTACTGTTTGATTGCATTTGTAAGACATGTATGGCAGAAAAAAATCATGACGGTTGTTGCTTCTAGGAATAGGGTGGGGCCAGGGAGGGGCATGAGGGAACAATATGTGAAAGTGTTAATAATTCAGCTGTGTTCTACTCTTTATGACCCCATGGGCTGTAGCCTGCCAGACTCCTCTGTCCATGGAATTCTGCAGGCAAAACACTGAGGTGGGTTGCCATTCCTTTCTCCAGGGAATCTTCCCAAACCAGAGATTGAATCCAGATCTCCAGGATTGCAGGCAGATTCTCTACCATCTGAGCCACGAGGCAAGCTGATAATGTATTTTGGTAGACTTCGGGGTTACAGGGGTGTATGCATTTGCCAAAATTCAGCAAATGTACACTTAAGACTTTCTTTACATATGTAAAGTTATCAAATATTGAACTACATTTAATTAATTAAAATATATTTAGAGGGAAGTACTAATACTTGCAAATTACTATATCTTTTTCTAAACTTTAAACAATGCCACGTGAAATTATCTCATGTAATTATTATTACATAACTTTACTGGAATGTAAAAAAGAAGGATAAAAAAAAGTTCTGCCACTTAATAACACAAGGACCTTGTCAAGTAATTTAGCCCTCTGTACCTCAATCTCTAATGATCACTTGCTTTAAAGTGTTGTTCTGAGGGTTCAGTGAGATGACATACATAAAGGACCTGTGACAATGCCTAGAGCAGAGTATGTACTTGATAAAAAATATTAATGATAATAAATAATACAACATTAATAATAGCAAAAACAAACTCTTTAGGATCTCACGCTAGTTCTTAATTGAACTAATAAATCTAATTTCCAAGTCTCTGCTTTTCACCACTTTAAGAAGTGGTATATGCTCATCTATTTGACCTCTTTAATTGGCACAAACCACAAGATATACGTCCCCTATTTTTATTAACAGTAAATAAAACAATGCAAAATTTTAATGAATAGTAGGTTTGGTGACAATTTTCTTGAATAATCAAAAATGTGCAAACTTATAATACATTAATTATAATTAATATACAATGTCCATCCTATAATGTATGCTGCTGCTGCTGCTGCTGCTGCTAAGTCACTTCAGTTGTGTCTGACTCTGTGCGACCCCATAGACGGCAACCCAACAGGTTCCCCTGTCCCTGGGANCAATCAATGTAATTCACCACATTAACAAATTGAAAACTAAAAGCCATATGATTATCTCAATAAATGCAGAGAAGACCTTTGACAAAATTCAACATCCATTTATGATAAAAAAAAAAAACTCCCCAGAAATCAGGCATAGAAGGAACATACCTCAACATAATAAAAGTTATATATGACAAACCCAATCCCTGGGATTCTCCAGGCAAGAACACTGGAGTGGGTTGCCATTTCCTTCTCCAATGCATGAAAATGAAAAGTGAAAGTGAAGTCGCTCAGTCGTTTCCGACTCTTCACGACCCCATGGACTGCAGCCCACCAGGCTCCTCTGTCCATGGGATTTTCCAGGCAAGAATACTGGAGTGGGGTGCCATTGCCTTCTCTCCTATAATGTATAATATATATTTAAAAGAAAAAAAGCTGCTTAACATACTTGGAAATTTTATTTGAGTGATATGTGCTAGATTTTTAAAAGACTATGAATAAATTGTTATGAAGGCCAAAATATTATTGATATTTTGGGCTTCCCTACATGAATGCTTTTTTTTTTTTTTTCTCCTTTATTCTTGAAGAAATTAAGGTCTCAAGAACTCACTCCGCATTATTTTCAATGTTGGAGGGGGAATGAAAATTTCATATCTAGACAGTGTAAAAATTCACTATATATTTTTTCACCTTAAAAATACTTCCATTAAAAAATTTTAAGTCGAAGTCTTCTTTATATTAAATCTTTTAACTCATTCTTCGCGTAAAATTGGGATGTAGAATTAAACATTTGGGGAAAGACATTAGCAGTACTTGGAGAACTCAACCACTACAAAATAATGGATATATTCCACTGTGTCTTGTCACTTCTGTGAATTTGTATTTTTGGTTTACTCAGGAAAGCTGGGCTTCTAGATTTAACAGCTGAGTTAAACACCTCAAATCCTTTAAACTGCCTTGAAAAGCCACAAAGCCTCCAATTATCTGCCTATCTTAGTATTTCTCTTAGTAAATGTAAAATCATGTTAGTGAACACCCTCTTCTGCTGGAGAAAATGGATAGGCCACTCTCCATGCTGGTATAATAAAGACTTCTATCACAAAGAATAAACAACTAAATGAGCAGCAATAAACTTAATTTGCACATTAGATATGCTTTTCCAAGTTCCGACATTTCAGTTGAAAATAATGCTGAAGCAATGAGGCCTATAATTGAACATCCAAAACTTCTCCAGTGGGGAAACAAAAACAAATGTTGCCTGCAAACAAGATCATTTCTAGAGCCTGCTGTTTCTGTGCTTTTTAATAATTTTCCAAATGCCAGATAAAATAATGTTCCCTTTTATGTGACTTTCATATACCTCTTAGTGTATGTACACATTGTAATTTTACAAGTCCCCTAAACAAAGACATTTAAACTCTCTTTCCTTTCAATTTCCTGTTGTGCCCATGGAACATGTCCTCAAATTACCCTGGGCATCTTCTGAGGCTCTGGCAAGGCTGGTGCTAATTGTACTTCCAATGTTTGAATGGCAAATTGCTTTATCCTGCTGCATTAGTGAAATAGAAATTCCAACATACAGTGCAGATAACTTCAGAATCCTCTTAACACAGATAAGCCATATCAGCTAAAAACTAAGCTGAAAAATATCTTACTCTTGTAACTATTATCTTTTTACATGTTATCTAGCAACAACATTTCTTGCATGACTGAGGCTGATAAGTAAATTCAAAGAAAGATGATTGTTTTATCAGTTTTACTGAAATTTCTCATTTGCTCTTTACCACTATATTAACAGAAAGGTCACTGTAAGCTGATCTTGATTTGAGAGACAAAATTATATTTGATGCTATAATGACAATAAATGAACACTGTAGACAGGAAAATACAAACACATACACATATACAGACGCACACACACACACACACACACACACATATGCAAGCACACAGAGAAACATTAAATTGTCGTCACAAACAGCCAGATGGCTGCTCTTAATAGTCAAGAAAATGACTGAATCAATGCATACTATTACGTTTCCTTCTCAGATTACACCTTCAATTCTATAGGTTATAAAATAATAATTTTTGGCAGTGATACCTTCAACATTCCTACATGAAAGGGAATTAGAGATAGCAGTCTCATTAAGAGGATATGCCAATGATAGACTTATCTTAGAACTATTTTGTATAAGAATCCCACAGTGTATGCATTACAGATCAGTTATAAAGCAAAGTTTCTAAATATGCTTTTATATTTTGTGTTTATGTAGTTTTTAAAATGTATTGTGTATATGTATTTATTTTTATTACATTAATGGCTACTGTCAATGGCAAAGAAGCAAAAAATCTCCAAATCTCTTTGAAATAGGATGTGGATATTTTATGAAGGCTAAAAATAACAAACACACATTCCTTCCCATCGTGGAATATAAATGACTGAAAATAATGATATTCATGCATATTGATATAAACCCTTTGCATATGTAAATCATCTGGAATTGTACTGAAAATATAAGAACAGTGAGTTCTGTCCATGAAGTATTTTAGAGTTTCATGTAGCTTCCTATTTGTCCCCCCTTGCAGAGTGTGGAGTTCTCTGTGCATTAAAATCATGTAACTATAAACACTAAAATTGGAAAAGTGAAAGCATTTAGAAGTTTATTATTTGCCTTTGAAGTGCTCTACTATGAAGTAGTCTGAAAAATTGAAAACTTTCAGATTTTAGAGCAGAGAAGTCAGGATAGAAATTATCTCTGAGAACCAAGGGGGATAAGGTGAGATCCTTTCACTCAATCAATAAATATTTAGTGAACACATACAGTTCCCAGGGCTGTGATAACCTTGCCTTTTTCATTTCTTTTCTAGAAGAAGGGAAACATAAGGAGAAAATACATATGAATAAGTGAACCATATCATTTGTAGGAAGATGAAATATGCTACAGAAGAAGGAAAAGTGGAAAAGATGAAGATGGCCAGGAATGCAGGTTGAGATAATTTTGTTTTAATATCTCCAGCAAAGGACATTAGAAGTGAGTAAAACTATGTCAGCTTTTTAACTGAGCAATCTTATTTAATTATTTTCTTACTCACAGAGATTAGAGTATCTGGGGATTACGGTGTGTTTTATGGAAAATCCCAAAATACCTATCAACTTGTTTCTGTCCTAAGAATCAGGAGCCTGCATGGCTACGTTTCACTTCTAAAGTATCCACATGCTATCTTTAGAACTAAGCAGATGTTTGTGAGTTTCTCATATTTATGTGAATCTTACTTGACTTTTCTTCCATTTATTAGTAATGTACAATCATTATGATGCCAAAGGAAAAAGAAAATATTAAGTAAGAGAAACTATCTGTGTTGCTTAATCTACTTATAATTTTTTTTTTCGTTAGTCTTTGGGGTGAAAGGATCTCGTCATTGTATTTTAGTAGCAAACTGTTGGTCCTGTTTACCCATCACTGGTAGTCCACCAAAATTTTTGAGAAACTACATTTTCACTACTGATATGTTCTGTCTTTAATATTTCATGTTTTAATTCCTACTGGATTTCTCCATATCTAGAAAAATTAACTGCATGTCTTTCCAGCATATATTAATCTTCTATTGTAATATAGTGAATGAATACCACCCATAGAGTCTAAATTGGAAATAAGGTAATCTCTTTTTCTTCCCTTGATGGACATGTTATTTCTTCAAACATAAAGCATTCACACTTTTTAGTACATGAGTGTTACCAAAAAGTTGCTGGGGAAATTCCCTATCGTTAAATATAATTATAGCACATTCTTTGAAACATTAAGTCCATATCAGTCTTAAAAACCTGATGACAATACAATATTAAAGAAGTGAAATTTTTCAAAATATGCCACACTGGTTGGATTTTTACACAAGCTCTATCATTTACATTTCCCCTGAGTGTTTCAGACAATTGTTGGCATAATATAATAGGCTTGAGCTAAAGTTGGCAGAAATATCTTCTAGGGATAAAAGTGGGTGTTTGTTTTCCTTTAGACATTTTAAAGGATAATTGGTGAGTAATAGCTAACTACTTTTTATTGAACTTATTTATTTCTAGTAGAAATAATGATAAAACACCAATTGTTGAATTTAATCATTTGGGCTTAACAACCTGCCCAGACTCCTCTATCAAGACAGTCATTCTGTTCATCCAGGAGGCAATGAAATGAAAAAGTGACCTGGTTTCCCCTAAACATACTAGTTTTATGAGCTGAGATTCAATAAAGTAGCAGAGATGGAGAATGGAAATGTCTCATCCTAATTATGTCCCTTGGTGATATATGTAGTTACATTTGGACTGATACTAGTTTAAAAGTTTCAAGAACAGAGTGTGCACTTTTACCATATGAAATTGGGTGAACATATCCATTTACTGTGATGGGAATCTAATAATTATTTACATGTCACCAATATTTTAATTTTTTTCTCTTTTTAAAGAACTGCTTATTAAGGCTAACACAAGAAAGTCTGCATTTCGCTAGTTATAGTTAAGTACCCAGAGTTATAGAAACAAATGAATCGACTATGTACTTGGCAGCCTTACATCCAGGTAAAATTTTTACACAAAATGAGAGTTTCTGAAAGAAATCTCACTAGCATCATCAAAGTATTCATAAATTCCTCTCATGGAGGCATCTGTGGGAATCTGCGTATTTTAAGTGCAGGTTTTAGTTTTGTCTTATTACCCACTGGACAGCTTTTGAAGTGTCAAGCTATTCACATCTACAGTGCGGTTCCACTGGCAAAGTGAGCATGCTATTAATAAATATAAGGCTACTCCTCAAATAAGCTGTGAAATCAAATATTTCGCATATGCAGTATGATGCAGGGTGGACAGTGATAGAGGTCGGGTATGCATACGTATCTCCGGTGGCCATCAAGCACAAACAAAGATAGTGAAATACCTTTTATGATGAGGCTGCCAGTGTTCTTTGCAACACCAAACTGATTTGTAGCTATGCAAGTATATAATCCGGCATCCGACTTGGTAACATTATATATTTTGAGACTGCCGTCCTCCAACAGAAACACTCTAAAAAGAAAATTTATAATTAATATAAATAGGGTTCTATAAAACTGGTAAGTTTTAACCTCTTACTTTCATTTTGAAGCATTTCTAAAACCATGGCTGTATTTGATAATATGAACATATCCCTTTCCTATTATTCTGCTTTTAATTGTGAGCAATCTCTGAATCTACATGTTAGAAATGACAGTTGCTTTTATTCTGACCCAGTATTGACAATTATTTATGCTGTCACTTGAATTATCACTGGTGATACCAATGCACATTAAAAATCAAACAAGTGCTTGATACCGCAATGCCCATTTGCTTGATTAAAAACAAATGCAACTATTCACTGTGCATTTTGAAAAGTCAACTCTCTGCTGAAAATTGNAG
This sequence comes from Neotragus moschatus, assembly GCA_006410615.1. NCBI lineage: Eukaryota > Metazoa > Chordata > Mammalia > Artiodactyla > Bovidae > Neotragus > Neotragus moschatus. The sequence continues at coordinate 248,952 of SJYA01002701.1, forward strand.
GAACAGCAGGGAAAGGACAAAGTGTTTTGTCACAATTCAACAAAGAGACCTGAGAAGTATATGATAGGCTTTTTAAAAGGAGCCTAATGACAGAGTGTCCCCAGCATTTCACTAAGACTCTACACTGAATTCATACCACTTCCTGTCTGTACTTGTGGAATCATTTTTTTCTGATCTGCAGGGTTCTTGTTTTTATTGATACCAGTTTTGGTCTTTGCTTTCCTACATGACTCAGACCAGTGTTTTTGAATCTCATTTTGGTTCTTACTCCTGCCTGACATCTTAAAAAAAAACCCTTTCCTCTGACTGACTCAGTGGTATGGTTTGTGACTTTAACTAAGAGATAATTATCAGTCCTTGGATTATCTTGGTTTTGGCATCACCAAGTTCTAATACTTAACTGATGGAGTATGTATGTTTCCCCCTTAACTCTTTCTCTGTGATCATTTCACAGTTCAGTGATAATAGCACTGTTCCTATCCAGTGTCTATTCTCAAATATCCACTTAATTAGAATATTTCACCTGTTCATGCAATTAAATTGAAAAATTTCTCCCAAATTACCAAAACTTAGTAGTCTATTTAGATGTAAATCACAAATTAAGGCATTTACATTTAAAATGTTCTGTAATAATTAGAATTTAAAGACATTTACATGTATAGATATATTATGATCATTCAACAATAGAATAATTAATAGTTATAATATGTAATACATCACACTATTCTTCTAATTGCATTAGGGCTTAAATAAAAAGGTGGAAATTCAGAACTACAAGCTGTATATGACAGTCAAATGACATTGGGGGATTTTATATTGGCATAGAAAAATAGAAAATGTAGAAAAACTGAGCCACCAACATTTGCAAACACTTCAAAGTTAACTGATAAATTGAAGGCAGACTATATAGTGTGATAGAACGCCCGACGTTTCAATCTTCCCACATCATGGGATGTTAGTAGCACAAAGGGAAAACAAAAGTAATAGATGCCTTAACTTGTTGCCTTCTGCTTTTATATCCTTTGCCATCTACGTTTGAGCTTTGTGAATAAAACATCACAAACATAGACTGTGATGTCATGTGAACACGTAGGGGTCTTTAACCTGGAACATGTGTCCAATGTGTTATTCTAAGAAATTAGTCTAAAGACTAGCATTGAGTGTTTTTCCTCTTGCTTTCCCAAATTGTATGAGATCAGTTGAGTTCAGTCGCTCAGTCGTGTCTGACTCTTTNGTTTGAGCTTTGTGAATAAAACATCACAAACATAGACTGTGATGTCATGTGAACACGTAGGGGTCTTTAACCTGGAACATGTGTCCAATGTGTTATTCTAAGAAATTAGTCTAAAGACTAGCATTGAGTGTTTTTCCTCTTGCTTTCCCAAATTGTATGAGATCAGTTGAGTTCAGTCGCTCAGTCGTGTCTGACTCTTTTCGACCCCATGAATTGCAGCATGCCAGGCCTCCCTGTCCNCTTCTTGACCTGCATACAGATTTCTCAGGAGGCAGGTCAGGTAGTATGGTATTCCCATCTCTTGAAGAATTTTCCAGTTTATTGTGATCCACACAGTCAAAGGATTCGGCATAGTCAATAAAACAGAAATAGATGTTTTTCTGGAACTCTCCTGCATTTTTGATGATCCAGCGGATATTGGCAATTTGATCTCTGGTTCCGCTGCCTTTTCTAAAACCAACTTGAATATCTGGAAGATCACGATTCATGTACTGTTGAAGCCTGACTTGGAGAATTTTGAGCATTACTTTACTAGCTTGTGAAATGAATGTAATTGTGTGGTAGTTTGAACATTCTTTGGCATTGCCTTTCTTCAGGACTGGAATGAAAATTGAAAATTGACCTTTTCCAGTCCTGTGGTCACTGCTAAGTTTTCCAAACTTGCTGGCACGTTGAGTGGAGCACTTTCACAGCATCATCTTTCAGGATTTGTAATAGTTCAACAGGAATTCCATTGCCTCCACTAGTTTTGTTCATAGTGATGCTTCCTTAGGCCCACTTGACTTCACATTCCAGAATGTCTGGCTCTAGGTGAGTGATCACACCATCGTAATTATCTTGGTCATGAAGGTCTTTTTTGTACAGTTCTTTGTATTCTTGTTACTTCTTAATATCTTCTGCTTCTTTTAGGTCCATACTATTTCTGTCCTTTTTTGAGCCCATCTTTGCATGAAATATTCCCTTGGTATCTCCAATTTTCTTGAAGAGATCTCTAGTCTTTCCCATTCTATTGTTTTCCTCTACTTATTTGCATTGATCACTGAGGAAGGCTTTCTTATCTCTTCTTGCTATCCTTTGGAACTTTGCTTTCAAATGAGTATATCTTTCCTTTTCTCCTTTGCTTTCACTTCTCTTCTTTTCTCAGTTATTTGTAAGGCGTCCTCAGACAGCCTTTTTAATTTTTTGCATTCCTTTTTCTTGGTAATAGTTTTGATCACTGTCTCCTGTATAATGTCACAAACCCGTGTCCATAGTTCATCAGGCACTCTATCAGATCTAGTCCCTTAAATCTATTTCTCACTTCCACTGCATTTAACTTAGATGACCATTATATCTACTACTGTGGGGAAGAATCCCGTAGACTAAATGGAGTAGCTATGATAGTCAACAAAAGACTCTGAAATGCAGTACTTGGATACAATCTCAAAAATGACAGAACTATGTCTATTCATTTCCAAGACAAACGATTTCATATCATGGTAATCCAAATCTATGCCCCGACCAGTAATGCTGAAGAAGCTGAATTTGAACGGCTCTATGACTTTTCACTTTCATGCATTGGAAAAGGGAATGGCAACCCACTCCAATATTCTTGCCTAGAGAATCGCTGTGATGGGGGAGCCTGGTGGGCTGCCATCTATGGGGTCGCACAGGGTCAGACATGACTAAAGCAACTTAGCATGAAGACCTACAAGATCTTCTAAAACTAACACTCCCAAAACATGTCCTTTTCATTACAGGGGACTAGAGTGCAAAAGTAGGAAGTCAAGAAACACCTGAAGTAATAGGCAAATTTGGCCTTGGAGTACAGAATGAAGAAGGGCAAAGGCTAATAGAGTTTGCCAAGAGAACACACTGGTTATAGCAAACACCCTCTTCCAACAATACAAGAGAAGACTCTACACATGGACTTCCAGATGGTCAACATCAAAATCAGATTGATTATATTCTTTGCAGCCAAAGATGAAGAAGCTCTATACAGTCAGCAAAAACAATACCGGGGGTTGATTGTGGCTCAGATCATGAACTCCTTATTGCCAAATTAAGACTTAAATTGAAGAAGGTAGGGAAAACCACTAGACCATTCAGGTATGACCCAAATCAAATGCCTTATGATTATACAGGGGAAGTGACTGAATCTGAGCAATCATATTTAGTATTTGTATTACTGAGTCCAAGTTATTCAACTGTGCAAGTTGTCAGCTTTCCCATCTGTAACATGGGAATATTAATATTATCTGTGTCACTGAATCTTGAGGTGAAAATCAGGTTAAGTGTTTAGCATGCTTAGCAATATGCCCTACTCCTAGTTAGCCATCCATAGGTCTATAATGGACTAATTTTTCATTCTTCTAAACAATGTAAGCACTTTTGCAATTCCATGAACAGGAACAGCAGGGAAAGGACAAAGTGTTTTGTCACAATTCAACAAAGAGACCTGAGAAGTATATGATAGACTTTTTAAAAGAAGCCTAATGACAGATTGTCCCCAGCATTTCACTAAGACTCTACACTGAATTCATACCACTTCCTGTATGTACTTGTGGAATCATTTTTTTCTGATCTGCAGTGTTCTTGTTTTTATTTTGGTTATGGACATAGACTTCTTGTAAGAACTGGATTAATTAAGTGCTACCTATCAATCTTGTTTTTCACCGATACCAGTTTTGGTCTTTGCTTTCCTACATGACTCAGACCAGTGTTTTTGAATCTCCTTTTGGTTCTTACTCCTGCCTGACATCTTTAAAAAAACCCTTTCCTCTGACTGACTCAGTGGTATGGTTTGTGACTTTAACTAAGAGATAATTATCAGTCCCTGGATTATCTTGGCTTTGGCATCACCAAGTTCTAATACTTAACTGATGGAGTATGTATGTTTCCTCCTTAACTCTTTCTCTGTGATCATTTCACAGTTCAGTGATAATAACACTGTTCCTATCCAGTGTCCATTCTCAAATATCCACTTAATTAGAATATTTCACCTGTTCATGCAATTAAATTGAAAAATTTCTCCCAAATTACCAAAACTTAGTAGTCTATTTAGATGTAAATCACAAATTAAGGTATTTACATTTAAAATGTTCTGTAATAATTAGAATTTAAAGACATTTACATGTATAGATATATTATGATCATTCAACAATAGAATAATTAATAGTTATAATATGTAATACATCACACTGTTCTTCTAATTGCATTAGGGCATTAATAAAAAGGTGGAAATTCAGAACTACAAGCTGTATCTGACAGTCAAATGACATTGGGGGATTTTATATTGGCATAGAAAAATAGAAAATGTAGAAAAACTGAGCTACCAACATTTGCAAACACTTCAAAGTTAACTGATAAATTGAAGGCAGACTATATANCCACACTGTTCTTCTAATTGCATTAGGGCATTAATAAAAAGGTGGAAATTCAGAACTACAAGCTGTATCTGACAGTCAAATGACATTGGGGGATTTTATATTGGCATAGAAAAATAGAAAATGTAGAAAAACTGAGCTACCAACATTTGCAAACACTTCAAAGTTAACTGATAAATTGAAGGCAGACTATATAGTGTGATAGAACACCCAACGTTTCAATCTTCCCACATCAGGGGATGTTAGTAGCACAAAGGGAAAACAAAAGTAATAGATGCCTTAACTTGTTGCCTTCTGCTTTTATATCCTTTGCCATCTACTTTAGAGCTTTGTGAATAAAACATCACAAACATAGACTGTGATGTCATGTGAACACATAGGGGTCTTTAACCTGGAACATGTGTCAAATGTATTATTCTAAGAAATTAGTCTAAAGACTAGCGTTGAGTGTTTTTCCTCTTGCTTTCCCAAACTGTATGAGATCAGTTCAGTTCAGTCACTCAGTCGTGTCTTTTTGACCCCATGAATTGCAGCATGCCAGGCCTCCCTGTCCTTCACCAACTCCTGGAGTTCACTCAAACTCATGTCCATCGAGTCAGTTATGCCATCCAGCCATCTCGTCCTCTTCTCCTCCTGCCCCCAACCCTTCCCAGCATCAGAGTCTTTTCCAATAAGTCAACTCTTCACATGAGGTAGTCAAAGTATTGGAGTTTCAGCGTTAGCATCAGTCCTTCCAATGAACACCCAGGACTGATCTCCTTTAGAATAGACTGGTTGGATCTCCTTGCAATCCAAGGTACTATCAAGAGGCTTCTCCAAGATCACAGTTCAAAACTTGTTCATTATAAACTTCATAAATACAATAGATATTAGCATTCACATCCAGTTTATCACTACATCAAATCTAAAGCATGCCCAATCTTTGATTTACCTACATATAGAAAAAAACAGATCTATATTATGTAGACACCATATGCATAGAAAATGAGGAAGTCTCTGCTTTTTTTTTAGTATAAACCATAGCCTATCACAAAATTTTAGGACACAGAAGACTAGTAAAAGCTAAATTTCTTAAACTAAGAGAAATTAGGACGTTGGGCAATTACAATTTCATATTGCTGAAACTAGAGCAATGCTGCTATTTTTATAGTTAGATTATTAACTGGAGTATTGCTTCCAGTTCTGTCTAAAGATAATACTGTAGACCATGAAATTTTAATTGACTGTCTAATTTTACTGATAACTAGAAAATGTAAAATAGATTGAGTTAAAATGAGATAAGAAGTAGAAAATCATGTATAAATTTTGGCTCTGCACAATTTAGGTTTTAGGTAAAATGTCCCACTGGAATCCATTTAAGATCAAATATTGATATTAGTTTTAATAATTTTTAGCACCTGATTAGCATAGTTAAGGTGCAATATCTATGCTAATCTTACTGTCATTTAATAAGTTATCTTTTAAAAGTTACTTATCTTAACAAGCTACAAAAAGTAATATACAAACAAGTAAATACCAATGCTTCTTCATTTAAATAAAAATAAAGGTTTTCTTTTTCATCATTTTTATGTCAGTAACTTTGAACATCTCTAATGTTATTTACACACAGAAAATATCTCACACCTCTGTCCAGGATAAATTTAATGGTTTAATCAATGGATTATTAAAATATATTTTATGATTCTTATAAAATCGTCAGAGTAGTAAAAAACCCAACAGGTAACCTGATAAAAGAGATAAAAGGATAGAGACGGAATAAAAAATGCAGTGCTATGTGCAAACAGAGACGATCGAATAGGCACAGAAAGTAAAATCTAGTCTCTCTACTCAATGGCATAGATCATAGGCTGTGAAGCACAACACACTTATTATCATTAATCAATTCTAAACAAGGGAAAATATATACTAGAAAATTCAGCAAAATTTGTGGAAGGAAATCTTAAATATGTTATCATATCTTTTATTTTTTCTGCCTTTTGGTAAGAGCACAAGTATTCTTTTCAGTAAAGAGTTAAGTTCAAAAGAGAAAACAAATGTTCTCAATTTGCAGATATGTCTGTTTTTTAAAAATTAATTGCTTTACTTATTTTTGGTCACCCCACATGGCTTGTGGGATCTTAGTTATCCAACCAGAGACTGAACCTGTGCCCTCAGCAGTGAGATCACAGAGTTCCCACAAATCTTTCTTAGAGTACATTCTTTAGAGACTTGCCAGATGAAAGCCTAGAGGTCTCTTCCCCAAGTATCTAGTAGAAGATTTGTACTCCATTGCTTCCTTTCCTGGTGGCTCAGTGAAATCCCTGATCTGGGAAGATGCCCTGGAGAAGGAAATGGCAACCCATTCCAGTATTCTTGCCTGAAAAACCCCCATGGGCGGAGGAACCTGTCGCATTACAGTACATGGGGTATCAAAGAATCAGACGTGACTGAGGGCCTGAACAACCACCACAACCCCTTGTCTGAATCCCATTTATCTTCCCAAGCCTACTTTGATTTTCACTATTTCAGATACAGCTTAGGCATCTCCCCAGGGTCTCTTAGTGCCATTGGCTGCCCAAAGTCCAGATAATGCAACCCCACTGGCAAAGGGGCAGCCAGCACATAAATCCCATTTTCTTTCCTTAGAAAAACTTTTATCCCCAAGTAATTTCGGTATGGAGACAGTCTATATAAGCCAGCTGATGCCAGCGTGCCTGTTGTGTATTTATGTGGCTTAAAGTGAGCCACTGGCCTGCATGGCTGCCTATATTTACTTGCTTCACTCTTACTTCTGTATCCTAGGGAATCTGAAGTAAAATATGTAACTTTCTCCATCATACCCCTCCTCTTATTCACTTCATTTCACAGTACTCTGTCTTGCCAAATATTAAAGATTAGCAATTTTGTCCCAAATAAATCAAAGGATATGGGGAATTCCATGGTAGTCCAGTGGTTAGGATTCTGCACTTCCACTTAAGGTGCCCAGGTTCAGTTTGGTCTTTGGTCAGACAGAAACTAAAGATATCTTATTTAAAAACTAAAAAATAAATAACTTACTTAGCCATTGCCAGGATGCAGGTCTTTGCATCTTGATTTCTACTGAATCATTATCTGAATCATTATGTTACCTTGTATTTTGAATTTTCCTTTATTTAAAATTGAGAGAAAGGTAGACTTCCTACATAGGAATCTATATCCTTCATCCTACCAACAAATGCCTAGTCTCCCTCATTATCAACATTCTCCACCTGCAGGGTACATTTGTTACAACTGATACAGTCACCCAAAGACCATAGTTTACCTTAGAGTTCACTCTTGGTGTTGTACATTCTGTTTGTTTAGAAGCATATATAATAACATGTATCCATTATTATAATGAGCTTTCCTGATGGCTCAGAATTAAAGAATCTGTCTGAAGTAGGAGATATGGGTAGATGCAGGTTTAATTCCTGGGTCAGGAGGATCCCCTGGAGAAGGAAATGGCAACGCACTCCAGTATTCTTGCCAGGATAATTCCATGAACAGAGGAGCCTAGAGGGCTACAGTCTATGGAGTCGCAGAAGAATTGGACATGACTGAACACCCACACACACACATTATTATAATATCATACAGAATATTTCCACTGAGCTAAAAATTCTTTGTCTTCTACCTATTTGTTTTCCCTCCTCCACCTATTTGTTTGTCCCTCCTTGGCAATCACGGATTTTTTTACTTCCTCCAGTTTTGCCTTTTCCAGCATGTCAAATAGTTATTATTACACGATATATAAATTTTCAGATTGGCTTTCTTCCTGGATAATATGTATTTAAGATCCTTCCACGTGTTTCCATGACTTGCTAGCTCGTTTCTTTTTAACACTGAATAATATTCGATTGCCTGGATATACCACAGTTTATTAGCCATTTCCTTACTTAAGAATATCTTGGTTGCTTCCAATTTGGGCAATTATGAATAAAGATGCCATAAGTTATATTGTGTGGAGGATTTTGTGTGGACATATTTTCAAATCCTTTGAGTAAACATTAAGAAGTACAATATCTGAGTTGTATAATAAGAGTAATTTTAATTTTGTAAGAAACTGCCAAACTATCTTTCAAAGTGGCTGTACTATGTTGCATTCCTATCAACAGTGAATGATAGTTCCCATCCCTCCATATCCTTGCCAGCATTTGGTGTTAGTGTTCCAAATTTTGGTCATTCTAATAAGTGTGTAGTGGTATCTTGTTTTAATTTGCATTTTCCTGATGACATATGCTATGGAACATCTTTTCAAATGTGTCTTTACCATCTGTGTATCTTGTACGCTGAGGAGTATGTTAAGGTCTTTTGCCCATTTTATAATAGAGTTACTTTCCTATCCTTGAGTTTAAAGAGTTCTTTGCAAATTTTAGATAAAAATCTTTTATTAGATGTATATTCTGAAAATATTTTTCCCCAGACTGTGGCTGGACTTTTCATTATGTTGGCATTGTCTTTCACAGAACAGAAGCTTTTTTCCTTTTTTTTATTTTAATGAAGTCCAAGTTATTATGTCTTTCCTTCATGGATCTGCCTTTGATATTGTATCTAAAAAGTCATGGCCTTTCCCAAGGTCATCTAGATTTTTCCCTATGATATCTTCTAAGAATTTTACAGTTTTGTTTTCTACATTTAAGTCTGTGATTTATTCTGAGTTTTTTTTTTTTTTTTTTTANGTCCAAGTTATTATGTCTTTCCTTCATGGATCTGCCTTTGATATTGTATCTAAAAAGTCATGGCCTTTCCCAAGGTCATCTAGATTTTTCCCTATGATATCTTCTAAGAATTTTACAGTTTTGTTTTCTACATTTAAGTCTGTGATTTATTCTGAGGTTTTTTTTTTTTTTTTTTTCGTTTGTGACGGGTATAAAGTCTGTCTGAATTTTTTTGCATGTGGGCGTCCAATTGCTTCAGCACCATTTGTTGAAAATAATATCTTTATTTTACTGCTTCTGCTCCTTTCTCATAATTTTCTTTCTAGACAAGCTTTCACTTCCTAAATAGATTGTAAAAGTAAGCTTTTTTTTTAATTGAAGTATAATTGCTTTATAATGTTGTGTTAGTTAAAGCTAAGTTTTTTGCTTCAAGTGACACAGAGGTTTTAAGACCATGACCTCTAAAATCAGCTTGGTTTTCCTTTGTGTTCTGACTCTCTCCTGTTGGCTTTGTTACTTTGGAAGCACTTGTTTTCTATGAAAATTTATATGTAAATGGGAATAACAGTAGTTACAAGATCAGTTTGTTTTGTGAATTAAAATTTTTTTTTTAATTTTTATTTTTTAGTTTGTTTTGCTCTACAATACTGTACTCATTTTGCCATACATTGACATAAATCAGCCATAAGTGTACCTGAGTTCAAATGCATTTTTTAAAATGCTGAATTAAGCCTAGAAAATAATGACTACTACCAAATGGTAGCTGTTATTCTTTTTTTGTATTTTTCAAGAAGTCCTATAATTCACAGAAAGAAAAGTGAAAGTGAAGTCACTCAGTCATGTCCTACTCTTTGCTTCCCCATGGANAAATGCATTTTTTAAAATGCTGAATTAAGCCTAGAAAATAATGACTACTACCAAATGGTAGCTGTTATTCTTTTTTTGTATTTTTCAAGAAGTCCTATAATTCACAGAAAGAAAAGTGAAAGTGAAGTCACTCAGTCATGTCCTACTCTTTGCTTCCCCATGGACTACTAGGAGGAGCTTACCAGGGTCCTTGGTCCAACAGATTTTCCAGGCAAGAGTCCTGAAGTGGGTTGCCATTTTCTTCTCCAGGAGATCTTCCCCACCCAGGGATAGAACCCGGGTCTCCTGCATTGTAGGCAGACACTTTACCATCTCAGCCACCAGGAAAGTCCATAGATAATACATAAATATGCATTTTCTGATTGTGTATACCCCAGAACCTTTAGTCTCTTTCTAGGAGCAGATGTATATTTATTATCATTACCAATAAAAGTCACTTAGGCAAATGATTTCTTAATTTAAAATAAAAGCTAGTATAGGTATAAACATAGGGCTTATTTAGCTAAATGACTTTCAAGTTAGTTTGTTGATACCATATAAACTAGGACAAAACTTGAGGTAAAGAAATACATTCAAATCAGTCTTACTGAGATTATATGTATGACTCTTTGCGATCCTATGGACTGTAGCCTACCAGGCTCCTCCATCCATGGGATTATCCAGGCAAGAGTGCTGGAGTGGGCTGCCATTTCCTTCTCCAGGGGATCTTCCCAACCCAGGGATCGAACCCAAGTCTCCCGCATTGCAAGCAGATGCTTTACCCTCTGAGCCACCAGGGATGCATATATAGACAGAAAGCAAATTTTAATCATTATTTAATATAGNGGACATGAGTCTGAGTGAACTCCGGGAGTTGGTGATGGACAGGGAGGCCTGGCATGCTGGGATTCATGGAGTTGTAAAGAGTGGGACATGACTGAGTGACTGAACTGAACTGAACTGAACTGCCATTTAATTAGTTTGTTTTTTGTTTCTTCTACTGGATCATAATTTCTACCAAGACAAAAATTCTGCTTCTATTTCTATTTATGTATTTTCCTTGTGCCCACTGGTATCTCTAAGAAGGTGTAGCTGTAACAAACAGCTTAACAAACCAGTCAAGCAACCATTTTCTTTACCTAAGGAGCATTATACTTTAAGCCTATCAAGTCAGCACTTCTTTCTTCCAAAGTCAAACCAAGAACAAATGTGATTTGTATACATTGTGCTAACAACTGACCTATTCTGTCTTTAACTTTATTGCTGCTGAATATTTATGAAAACTTTGGAAGATATAAATGTCACTCAGAAATTAGAAGCAAGCACACAAGTAAGTTGACACCACTTGAAGGCTAATTGTATTCATATTTTCAAAACTAATTGAGCTGAGCATTGAGATAAGATGAGGAGCTGAGCATGTTGATATAGAAAGCAGAGTTCTTAGAGGAAAGAAAATGAGACAAAATTTCTATTTTTTAAAATGATTTGTTTGCTCCAAAGCAGAGTTTCTCTGCTGCTATTGAACAGTCTCAGCTTTACTTGGGAACAGAGTGAATTTGCAAAAATGCAGATTGCTCAACCCTGCTTCATGCCTATGGATTCAAAATCTTGAATGCAACCCTGGGATTCTGCATTTTTCCACAATGTTCTTAGGTCCATAATCATGCGTGATCTTGAAATCTTAGGCACAAAATCTTATGCATGATAGTGAAAGCTACTGATCTAGCCTATGAATTCTTCGCAACTCTACAATGAAGCTTATCTGCATTTTAGCTTCTAGTACAAGAATTTATAGGATGCTATTTATTTCTGGAACTTCTTTGCCATATTTACTCTTGGCTTAAATCCACATGATGTTATTACCCATCATTAAAACATTTTAAATAGGGAACTAAAGCAACGGTAGTCTAAGCAAGACAGTAGTGTAAAATAAAACAGTGCATACCCAGCTGGACAGGTTGGGTTAAAGGCAGGCTTTACATCTTTAATGACCTGGAGCTTTTTCAGACCACAGCAAGCAGGTGGTTCTATAAGCATTGTGCTAAAGGGTCAGTACTCCAGGCCAGTGGAGGCCAGTGGGGATGAAGGAAAGAAGACTGGATGGCAAGAGGGAAAAAATAGGGCAAGAGTGATGCGGGCACACATAGGATTTTAGCTTGTTACATCTTTGCATGACATAGGCAAGAGTATCAGATGGCTCTTGACATCTTCAGCATGTATTCCCTTGGAAAGGCTCACCTTAACAAGGCTCTCAGGAGTTGAGTATGAACAGTTTAAAATTTTATTACAAAGAAGCACACAGAAGGGAGATTGTAATAAGCCTGGCATTATGCAGACTGTCATTCTTCCTTAAACATGGGAACATATGGTTCATTTGCCTATTTGATACTCATGTTACCTGATGTACTAAGCAGTATTACATTAAGTAGTTGATGATACAAAATAAAATTAAATTTGTTTGCTTGTTCCATTCAGCAGCTCTGCAAGGAGTAAGGGATAGGAAAGCCTACTTACCAGTTGCTACATTTTGGCTAAAGTTGTATTTTAAAAAGTGTGTGTGGAGGGGATATTTTAAGAATGAAGGATTAGGAATAAAAGTTTAAAAGAAAGGAGGAATAATGGTGATTTAGAAAGCAGTTACTGAAAGATACATGCATACTATGTGCTCAGTCACTCAGCCATTTCCAACTCTTTGCCATCCCATGGACTGTAACCTGCCAGGCTTCTCTGTCCATGGAATTTTCCAGACATGAATATTGGAGTAGGTAGCCATTCCTTTTTCCAGGGAATCTTCCTCACCCAGAGATCAAACCCATGTCTCTTGCATCTTCTGCACAGGCAGACACATTTTTAACAATGTGTCAGTGGAGAAGATATATAGAAAAGGGTCACAAAGGGAGGGAGCATCATGTAAGTGGCTTCCTTACAATCAGGCAGGCAGACTCCCACAGGCTGATTTACAAGGTAAGATGCTTATGACAAGGCTCCAAGGAGAAAGTGGAGTGATAACAAAGTGTTGGGCAACAGGTTCTGTCACTGTTTGTAACTCTGGAACTATTTTGTCCTCCCTGGTGGCTTAGCAAGAAAAAGAATAAAAACAGACTCACTTTTAATTCTGTTCCTTTTCTATGTCACTATGCTAAGGACTTTCAAATAGGTTTTCCCAAGGGCACCCTTTTATCCATGAAGAGAAGAAAGATCAAGTGACTTGCTCAATAATGATCAATTCTCTCTTGGCACAGAGAATGTCATCTCATCCTTCTTCCTCCTCATCTCCTTTCTCTCATTTCCGCTTCCCCTCTCACTCCTTCCTTGACCTCTTTCAGCTCTCCTCAGGCTCCTAAAACTCTCTACTGTGTCTAGGAAAGAGGTCTTAGGAGTTGAAGTGTCATGCAGATGAAAATGGAGTGGGCCTACCAGACTTCAGCAAAACGATTGAATAAGCATCACTACTAGATTGCATACCAACTTATGGGTTCATACCTTGTCACAGGATGCAGGCATTTTGTGAAATGCTCAGAGCCATGAAGGTTTTAATGATGTCATTACTGTAGGAAAAATGACAAAATCCATGATCTCATAAGATCTTTTTGAAGTATGTGTGTTTGTGCATGTGTGTGTGTATATATACATGCACACACACACATATGTATCTGAGTGGAAAGAGGTCATGAAATTGGTTCCAAAAGTCCCAACAGTCCTCTTGTTTTAAGTCTATGGCCTGTGACCACCTCCTGAAAACAGCTGTTTGGGGGTAGGGGCAGAATCTCTAAGTCTGAATGAGTTTGATTCCCTCTGAATATCAAAATGTCCTTTGTATTCAGCTTTTTGAGATTATCAGGGTAAAACTAGTACAAACGTAACTGTATACTCTGTGGCTGAAGGTATATTCAGATACACCTTAGAAATGTATCTGAATATGAAAAAAAAACTGTGCTTTGTTTTTTCAAAAAATATGAAAAGCATGTGTACTGACTGGCTTATGGACATGCTTAAAATAGTTATTTTCATTATTAATGGCAATTTAACATATAGCTGGATTTTACTTTACTTCATCTTATGAAATGAGAGAGAAATATGGTAGATGTTTTTAGGAAAGTGAAGAAGCAGGATGGTGTGTTACTTATTAATTCAATTATTATTCTTTTGATAATAGGGAAAAAAATCGGTCCACCTCTTTGTTTTTGTTGCTCAGACAGTGTACATCCACTCTGACAAAATCTCAAGTGATTTAGGCATCTTTTTATATGCTGCCTGTCAGAGGACATCGTTGAGCTGTTAGTCCAGAAAGTTCACATTTCCCACGCCTTCTATTAAATTCAAGAGGTGATCCCTGCACAGGTAGCCAGCAGTCACTGGGGATAAGGAGATAAATCTAGGCCTTTGATTTCTGTCAGTTCACTGGCTAAGTGGATCCACAAGGCAAAAAAGAAGTGATTAATCAAACTTAGCAGATGTGGAATTGATTCCCTCAGTTGCCTCAGAATGCCTTGCAGAGATAAGCTTCATCTGTATTCATCTTGACTTCCTGTGGTGAAGTCTCTGGTTTTTCCCTTGGCTGGTGGAGGTAAGAATGTGTAACTTGGATCTGCATAAAGGTTGGAATAACAGCAATACATGCGGCTAGTGGTAACAGTATAGACAGATCTTCCATCCTTTTCACTCATTCTGTGTCATTTGAGTCACACAGCTCCAAGAGTGAGACAACTATTATTTTCTCCAATTTTTTAAAATGAATTAACTAAGGACCAGTTAAATTAAAGGACTTACTAGAATCATCAGCTAAGTGAGAAGCAGAGTTCAGAACAGAAATCAGATCTTCTGACCACAAATAATTGAAAAGGAAAACACTTTCTTAAGGAGGGATATTATGCATCATGTAGTTGGCTACTTAAAACTTATCCACAGCACCAGCATAGAATTTGAGATATAATTGTTGCTCATTAAATACTTATAGGATGAATGAATGAACACATTTTGGGCCTATTAGTTATTAAATACAATTTTGGTTTAACTGTAAAAATCTCTTAATTCAAGTAGGCACAAAACAAAGTGAATTTTAGCTTTCATTCATTTAGCAAAGTAGAAAATATGCATTTGACGTCTGTTGTGTTCCAGGTTTGTGCTGGGTGCTAGGTCCATAATGGTGAGTTAACGAATGGTGCCTAGTACTCAGTGATGTGTAAGTCTAGATACCAGGGACCTCTATAATCTCTGAATCCATCCAACCAGGTCACCTTAGCTAATTTGACAACTCATAGCAATCACCATGTTTGGCTCAATCATTCGATCACCTGAACAAATTAGCAAAGCATGTACAAAAATTTGAGTATGATAGAATCTGCAATTTCAACCTTCCAGGTTAATGTTTTGCATTGATTTCTAAAACATAATCTCTATTCTGGCAGTCACTATGTGGGTAGCATGTCAAGTATTTCTGTTAGTTTTTTTTTTTTTTAATTATTTCATTTTAAATAAATACAAGAACAGTGACCTTAATTTTTTTTTAAAAAAAGAGTAAGCTAGTGATTTTACTCAAGGTCGGGCCCCTTATCAATGATAGAACTGGAACCCTATTTTTTGAATCCCAGCAAGGGGCTCTTAATAATACACTCCAGTTTCTTGCTGAGGAATATACCATTGCTTCTCTTCAATTTCAATGCTGTTTCTAAATGATTGGTAGCTCCAGAAAGAATGAGGTAGATAGAATATGACTATACATTTCTAGCAGAAAATCAGGCAGCCTTAGGGTTCTGCCTATTTTTAGTTGGAAGAAAACTTTTCTTCTCTGACAGCTAGCCATAAATAGAGACACTGTTAAAGATGGAACTCTTAAAATAGTCAAGATTTCAAATGTGACACATAGGCCAATAAGAAATACAAACCATATTCAGAAATGTTGCTTGATGTGAATTATCAACACATGAAAGTCAGTAAAAATCATGTGACAGTAGGCTTCAAAAAATAAAGAGTTTGAGTGTGTTCTCCATTATTTGTAGAAAGGAAAAGTTCTGGAAACAGAGAAGGCACATTGGGTATCAGGTCTAAGCTTTACATTAGCTGTAAGCTGTATGCTATTTCGATTCATGTAATACTGGAAGAAATTTTCAAAAAATATATATTGCCACCATTTTCTTTTAAAGTAAGCCACAGAGTAAGGTTACTTTGGATAGATTTCTTTAGAATCTTTTCAATCATCTCTAGATAGACAGCTACACTTTATTGGAAGCAAGTGTAGCGACAATGAAATTTCAAAGTAGACAGGATGGTATAGAAGTTTTAAAACAGAGACTAAAAACATGCATTTCCCCATATAGGTATTTCCAAGGTCAAGAACTAAAAACTGTTCCTACTTGAAGTCGTTTAAACTGTCTTCTATATCTGACACTTTTAATCTTCCCATGTATACAGTTATATCATGCTTTAACAGAAGTATGAAAGGATAGGAATTATGTATATTATTTAGATATATAATATTCAAGCTGATGTGGCATTAAAAAAGTGTGTACTAAGATTCATTATTCTGTATTTGAGCTTGTGATCTGGTCCTATAAAATTTGGAAAATGGACTAGGTCTCTATCTCCTAGTGTAATTAATTTAATTGGGTTTGGAAATTATGGCTAACCCTGTGGTACACACATATTAATATATACACACACGTGTGAGCACACTCAATGTTCAAATGTATACACAGACTATAAGTCAAATAACTTTTATTCATATATTGCAAATGTTATAAGAAATAGTGTGTGGCATTAGATACTCTTTTAATATTCTCCGCACCAAAGTATTCTTGCACTGTGGTAGCTATTTACAAGCTGAACGCAGTTACTTTGCTAAGACCTGGGATTTGTCCTGGCATCGCTGATTTGAGAAGGAGAAAAGATCACAGGGAAAAGATTCAGTTACCCTCTAACAGCTCAGATCAAACCTACAGAAGTAAAAATCAAGCTTAGACCTGAATGGGCTTGAAGAGACCACTTTGCTCTCTGTTGTCTATTAGGAAGATGTGATGCTTCTAATCCATTTTACATACAGAAGCCTAGCAAGGACACGTGACTTACTCCAAATTACGGTACAATCAGGACTGAATAGAGGCTGAGCGATGTCTTCACTGCACCATACCGCCTCTACAGCAGTAAATAGTTAATGCCCTTTCTTTCCTTCCTCCTCCTTTCCTTCCTCCCTCCCTTCTTTCCTTTCTTTTCTTTTTTTAATATTTTTCTATTGGAATATAATTGCTTTCCCGTGTTGTGTTAGTTTCTGCTGTACAGCAGTATGAATGTGAATCAGCCATAAAGAAACATATATCCCCTCCTTCTTGACCTCCCTCCCACCCCTACATTCCATCCGAAGTAGGCTCCCCGTGCCACTCACCAGCTTTCCACTGCTTGCCTGTTTTACACACGGTATCGTATCTATGCCACTGCTGCTCTCTGAATCCATCCCCCCTCTGCTTCCTCTGCAGTGTCCACAGTCCATTCTCTATGTCTGCATCTCCCTTTCTTCCCTGGAAGTTGCTTCATCTATACTATCTGTACCAATTTTTTATAGATTCCTCATGGATGCATTAATATACGATGTTCGTTTTTCTTTTTGTGACTTCATTCTAATTTTCACCAGCAGCCTGTTTGAAAAATCCCCATGATAAGACTACAGAAAGGCCATCAAGTCAACACCAATAGAAGCATAGGTGCTGCGTTTCTCAATAAGCTACATGAAGTCTTGGTCCTTAATGAAACCAGTCTTCTCAGAAGACAGGAGAAGCAAGGACAGGATGGGAAGCCAGCAGAGACACAAAGTCTCACAGAGCTGGCTGTGTGTGACCTTTGCAAAATACTGCTTAAGGTCATCTATACCTGGCAGAGATACACATCTGTAATTGTTGTACTCTACTGGGGCTTGATTTTTTTCAACTTTTTAGGATGCATATTCAGAAGATAATTTTGTTCGTTTTCTTCTGTTGAAACATGTAATGAAATTCTAAAGCAGCAAGTAAATACAATCATGAAAGATGGGTCTGTACATAAAAATCACGTGGACCATTCATTTAATCCCAGTGAGGCAAGAATGAATCTGATTTAATTATTAGTAACTGTTCTGGGGTCAAAAAGCTTCCAAATTCATCCTCTATACAAATAAAACATAAATCTGAAAAGCTGTTTTGAAAAGCAGTTTCCCTTGTACCCTACAAAGCTTTCTTTCTCTCTCATTTTCTTACCTTCATCCAAATCTTCTCCCCCCTCCCCCTTTTTTTTTCTCGCTTTCCAACACACTTGCATTCAGATCTTTAAAGGTTATGGAGGGTAAACAGTAGTCATTCTTGCTCTTTAGGTGAAAACTTACAGTCACTTTAGTAAATGAAGCAGAGCTAATCCATTTATCCCAATGCTTAGTACAGAGCCTGTGTTTGAGGCTATGGGATTCTCTTGAGTTTTCCTGTTCTATAGCAGTGCATTTAAACCTTGATTAGGATTGAGGAGTGAAAGAGAAAACATTTAAAGAGGACGCACATCCGGATTTGTTGGGAGTCTTGTAGCAGTCTCCCAGGTACATTAAAAGGGAAGGAGACCAACTGGGGCAGGCACCAGCTTTCCTTTCATCTTTTCACCTTCCTTTTCATAGCATCTGTTCTTATGTGTTGAGGCATTTCCTCCCAGAATAGCCATTCTGTGAAGCTGGTAATGTCTCACATATTCATCCTTTTGGAAACATTCATTCGTTCTGCAGATATTTACTGAGTTTAGGTTCTATGCCAAGGCACAGGGCATACAAGAATAAATTTGACAGGATCCCTATCCTGGGAAAAGCTTCAGTTCTGGGCTACAGAGTCCCTGGGAGACAGAAGAGGAAAAGAAAGAGTGCCTTCGAAAGAGCTTCCTCTTTCTTGTCAGGATGTGTGCAAGGCCTCAGAGAGATATAACAGTGAGAGCATTCTACACAATCAACATTGCTTATTTGCTTGTTTTAACCAAAGAGGAGAGTGAAAAAGTTGGCTTAAAGCTCAACATTCAGAAAACTAAGATCATGGCATCTGGTCCCATCACTTCATTGGAAATAGATGGGGAAACAGTGGAAACAGTGTCAGACTTTATTCTGGGGAGCTCCAAAATCACTGCAGATGGTGACTGCAGCCATGAAATTAAAAGATGCTTACTCCTTGGAAGGAAAGTTATGGCCAACCTAGACAGCATATTAACAAGCAAAAACATTACTTTGCCAACAAAGGTCCATCTAGTCAAGGCTATGGTTTTTCCAGTGGTCATGTATGGATGTGAGAGTTGGACTGTGAAGAAGGCTGAGAGCCGAAGAATTGATGCTTTTGAACTGTGGTGTTGGAGAACACTCTTGGATCTCCTTGGACTGCAAGGAGATCCAACCAGTCCATTGTAAACGAAATCAGTCCTGGGTGTTCTTTGGAAGGACTGATGCTGAAGCTGAAACTCCAGTACTTTGGCCACCTCATGCGAAGAGTTGACTCATTGGAAGAGAGTCTGATGCTGGGAGGGATTGGGGACAGGAGGAGAAGGGGATGACAGAGGATGAGATGGCTGGATGGCATCACCAACTCGATGGACATGAGTTTGAGTGGACTCCGGCAGTTGGTGATGGACAAGGAGGCCTGGCGTGCTGTGATTCATGGGGTTGCAGGGTCGGACACAACTTAGTGACTGAACTGAACTGAACCTACTTTTCTCTCTTCCTGACCACAAATGCAGTCTGAGATCAGAAATGACAAAATGATGTCCCTTTAACCAACCCATGGATGTTTTTTCTGGACCAGAAGTTTCAATGCCAAAATTTAGATTTCTAGCTTTTCCTGAAATGTTATAAGTTCTACCCATAAAACAACATTTGACTGAATTCAGATTTGTGACTATACCTTTTAGGTGTAGAACTCACTCTCCACTCCTTCCCAGACTTTTGAGATTGACAGATTGCCGGTTTTTGTCATGACAATTGAGCTGTCTTTTTTTTTTACCTGGCGTATCTTGTTATTTATGTTACCTGCCCGGTATGTATATGAGNGGAAAAGCTTCAGTTCTGGGCTACAGAGTCCCTGGGAGACAGAAGAGGAAAAGAAAGAGTGCCTTCGAAAGAGCTTCCTCTTTCTTGTCAGGATGTGTGCAAGGCCTCAGAGAGATATAACAGTGAGAGCATTCTACACAATCAACATTGCTTATTTGCTTGTTTTAACCAAAGAGGAGAGTGAAAAAGTTGGCTTAAAGCTCAACATTCAGAAAACTAAGATCATGGCATCTGGTCCCATCACTTCATTGGAAATAGATGGGGAAACAGTGGAAACAGTGTCAGACTTTATTCTGGGGAGCTCCAAAATCACTGCAGATGGTGACTGCAGCCATGAAATTAAAAGATGCTTACTCCTTGGAAGGAAAGTTATGGCCAACCTAGACAGCATATTAACAAGCAAAAACATTACTTTGCCAACAAAGGTCCATCTAGTCAAGGCTATGGTTTTTCCAGTGGTCATGTATGGATGTGAGAGTTGGACTGTGAAGAAGGCTGAGAGCCGAAGAATTGATGCTTTTGAACTGTGGTGTTGGAGAACACTCTTGGATCTCCTTGGACTGCAAGGAGATCCAACCAGTCCATTGTAAACGAAATCAGTCCTGGGTGTTCTTTGGAAGGACTGATGCTGAAGCTGAAACTCCAGTACTTTGGCCACCTCATGCGAAGAGTTGACTCATTGGAAGAGAGTCTGATGCTGGGAGGGATTGGGGACAGGAGGAGAAGGGGATGACAGAGGATGAGATGGCTGGATGGCATCACCAACTCGATGGACATGAGTTTGAGTGGACTCCGGCAGTTGGTGATGGACAAGGAGGCCTGGCGTGCTGTGATTCATGGGGTTGCAGGGTCGGACACAACTTAGTGACTGAACTGAACTGAACCTACTTTTCTCTCTTCCTGACCACAAATGCAGTCTGAGATCAGAAATGACAAAATGATGTCCCTTTAACCAACCCATGGATGTTTTTTCTGGACCAGAAGTTTCAATGCCAAAATTTAGATTTCTAGCTTTTCCTGAAATGTTATAAGTTCTACCCATAAAACAACATTTGACTGAATTCAGATTTGTGACTATACCTTTTAGGTGTAGAACTCACTCTCCACTCCTTCCCAGACTTTTGAGATTGACAGATTGCCGGTTTTTGTCATGACAATTGAGCTGTCTTTTTTTTTTACCTGGCGTATCTTGTTATTTATGTTACCTGCCCGGTATGTATATGAGTTTGTGGCACATATGATGCTGAAGAAGTTCCCATGAAACCATTTTCATACCATCAGCATGTGGCTATTTCATAGTAGCACCCTATTGTGTATCTGACCACATAGAAACACATGTGGGTCCTTACATTAGAGTTGGAAATTAAGTCAAATCAACTCTGAATATACAAGGTTCTACAGCACAATGGAATGAAATCTGTTATAAGTAAAGGAAAACACCTGTTTTGTGCTGTCAAAACTCTCCCAGAGAACTTGCCAGTGCTGATCTGGGATTTCTCAATCACATCCATAATAGGAGGAAACCTCTCTTCTTTCTCTACGGGAACCTCTCTACATTTTTTTTTCATGTGGTGAATTCATTTTGTCATGGAGTGAACACCTGTGTGACTATTTAAAAACCACAACACCAGGTGTGTGAGTATGAATGTCTCTCTCCATTGTGTAATGCTCTTCTCACTGATTTCTCAGCAGGCTGGGTCAGGAAAAAGCCTTCAAACTGAATATAGAAAAAGGTCTTAAAGGATTTCTTAAAATATATCTATTACAAGCACATGCACTGAAATATTGCAGTCAAATTATACCAACAGTTCATAGCCTTGTAAATGCCTTTTGTTTATACCATCATGTGAAAAAGTTCAGATCTACAGATACACAGTTGCAAGCTTACTAAGAGGGAGAATTTTAGAAAACCTAGTACACTCTAAAATCTGGAAGATATTATATTATAAAATATTTAAAATATTAAAACAAAAGAGATATTTTTACCTTTTGCTTTGTCTCAGGCTCTCTATTCCTCTTTTCCAGGAAATAGTGGCCCTGGGGAAAGCATTTGGTTTGCATTCGATCACAATATCCCCTCCAACTTGAACAACTGAATATTTTTTAAGGGGATTTTTGGAGAAGTCAGGAGCTGAGGCTAAAATCAAAATCACAGAATTACTCAATTACTCATCTAATCAACATGTTGTAACAGAAGAACTGATGCAGTATCCTAGATAGAATCTAATATCTGTAAAAAAAAAACAAAACAAAACTCTTTTTGAAGCCACTTTGCTCAAGGTGTTTTGGAGCTAATTGTGGATTTGGCATTTTGGAGACTCTGTTTCCATTTGTAAAATGAAGATGGCAATACATATTACCTCAGTTAGTCTGGGTCTTGAACGAGGTAACATTCAGTAAAGAAGGTTAAGTACCAACTGGCACAAATTATTTGCTCAGTAAGCATAAATTATTTTTGTTTTGGTAATGGTCATTGAGATAACAAAAGCAAGCTAGAGTTAGGGAGGAAGCAAGTTACAAAAGGTCACATTTTTTATAGTATTTATAATAAAGAAGGTGAAGATGGTTTCACAAGAGAGAGAGAGGGAGAGGGAGAGAGTGCACACAATGAAATCCTTTTCAATAAATCAAAAGCAGTATATTATTATTTCAGGTTTCTTTAGGCATACCATTAACTGGAAAAATGGAAATAGTCTGCCTTCAGTTGAAGCAGGAAAGTTGAGTAGAAACTTTAACAACAACAAAAGAGGAAAAAAAAACAACAACAGTCTTTGTCAGTTTCAACTCCGTCCTCACTAAATAAATCTTAAACAAATACCAGTTCGTAAGGGTAATAAATCATTAGACTGCCTGGGGATACATCCAAGTCTTCCTAGCTGCCTGCCTGTGGGAACCTATGTGTCCAGTTCCCATTCCTAGTGTCAAGTCTATATGAATTTCTTTCAGGTATGCCATGTTGTCTTGTATGGTTTCTCTGCCCTTCCACTGACCTACACATGCTTTTTATTCTGATACATGTGTAAAGAGAAGGTCTTCAATTTAGGTTATATTCAGCTGATAGCACCTACTCAATTCTTGACTGTAATAGTCACAATATTTTAAAATTCAGTGCTTTTTTTCCCCTCTGTAGAACTACAGGTTCTATAAAGATCACTTTGATAGTCATAGTTCTGTTTTCAGGGTTTAATACACAATAAGTATTCAACAAATGATGACTGAATGAAGAAACAAATGAATCAATGTCCATCACCCATACACTTATGAAACTCTGCTGTTTTACTTGATTCTTCCTCTCATCTCCTGTGTTTATACTGTTAAGGAAGTCTCAGGATGAAAGACATCACTGAGTCATTTATGGTGACAACTCCACTGGCTGACTGTCTCAGAATATCATCCTCAAACTGCTCTGTCGCAACATTTTCCACTATAGGGGCTTATTTCCCAGCTTCCCTTGAGGTCTTACTGGACACTTGACAGGGTTCTAGCTAATTACATAAAAGGAGTTTGATGTAAGGATGCAGGAAAATTTTGCTTTTCTAATGATAGGGGCTGTCCCCTCTGACTTCTTCGGGTTTCAGTATGGACTTGATTTCTGTAGCTACAGCACTCATCATGGAGCCAGGAGGCTGCAACCACGAGGAAGAAGTTTAAAGATCAAGTCACATTGCTCTTGCTCAGTTACCCGCCCACCCCCACCTCCCACGAAGTTCCTGTGCATGTGTGTGTGCTAAGTCGCTTCACTCATGTCTGACCCTTTGGGACCCCATGGACTGTAGCCTGCCAGGCTTCTCTTGTCTATGGGATTCTCCAGGCAAGAATACTGGAGGGTTTGCCATGCCCTCCTCTAGGGGCTCCTCCTGACCCTTGGCTTGAACCCACATTGGCAGAGAGATTCTTTAACACTGAGCTACCTAGAAAGTCTGAAGTTCTTGTTGAAATAGAATCAGTTCAGTTCAGTCGCTCAGTCGTGTCCGACTCTTTGCGACCCCATGAATCGCAGCATGCCAGGCCTCCCTGTCCATCACCAACTCCCGGAGTTCACTCAGACTCACGCCCATCGAGTCACTGATGCCATCCAGCCATCTCATCCTCAGTTGTCCCCTTCTCCTCCTGCCCCCAATCCCTCTCAGCATCAGAGTCTTTTCCAATGAGTTAAATCTTCGCATGAGGTGGCCAAAGTACTGGAGTTTCAGCTTTAGCATAATTCCTTCCAAAGAAATCCCAGGGCCGATCTCCTTCAGAATGGACTGGTTGGATCTCCTTGCAGAACAAGGGACTCTCAAGAGTCTTCTCCAACATCACAGTTCAAAAGCATCGATTCTTTGATGCTCAGCCTTCTTCACAGGCCAACTCTCACATCCATACATGACTACTGGAAAAACCATAGTCTTGACTAGACGGACCTTAGTCGGCAAACTAATGTCTCTGCTTTTGAATATGCTATCTAGGTTGCTCATAACTTTTCTTCCAAGGAGTAAGCGTCTTTTAATTTCATGGCTGCAGTCACCATCTGCAGTGATTTTGGAGCCCAGAAAAATAAAATCTGACACTGTTTCCACTGTTTCCCCATCTATTTCCCATGAAGTGATGGGACTGGATGCCATGATCTTCGTTTTCGAATGTTGAGCCTTAAGCCAACTTTTTCACTCTCCTCTTTCACTTTCATCAAGAGGCTCTTTAGTTCCTCTTCACTTTCTGCCATAAGGGTGGTGTCATCTGCATATCTGAGGTTATTGATATTTCTCCCAGCAATCTTGAGTCCAGCTTGTGTTTCTTCCAGTCCAGCATTTCTCATGATGTAGTCTGCATATAAGTTAAATAAGCAGGGTGACAATATACAGCCTTGACGTACTCCTTTTCCTATTTGGAACCAGTCTGTTTTTCCATGTCCAGTTCTAACTGTTGCTTCCTAACCTGCATACAGATTTCTCAAGAGACAGGTCAGGTGGTCTGGTATTCCCATCTCTCTCAGAATTTTCCACAGTTTCTTGTGATCTACACAGTTAAAGGTTTTGGCACCACCCTTCCCGACCTTCAATGTGGGTTAGCTCCTCAGGCCCTCCTTCGCCCAGGCAGCCACAGCTCCTTGGATGTTGGGTTGTTCCACCCAGCCGCAGCCCCTGGCCTTGGGCCCTGGGCACCGCCTCTGGTCTCAGGCGTAGGGTGAAATAGAATACCTCCTTGTTTAAGTCTGTAAGTTGAGATTTTCTTTTCTTATCTGTAGCTGAAAACATTTCTAGTAGATGCTTTTTGAGTTGTATTCAAAATCTCATGCTGGGATCAACTTTAGGGGAGCCACCTCTGGTTTGGTTTCACCCAATAGTGGGTTCCTCCAAGCCCTGATGTGTTACCACATCACCCAAAGCTGAGTAATAATTCTCACTTTTGCATATTTTGGAAGCTAATTTAGACATTTCTCATTATTTCAAAGAAAAGCAATTTCTAATTTACAGAAAAATTGGATTCATATTACATATAATCATAGCTTGCTAAAATGTCAGTTTGAATTTTTTGGCTATAAATGAATGACTTACCTAATACTCTCAATTCTGCATTTGCATAAATTATCTGATATTTGTTTTCTGCAGCACATTGGTAGATACCAGAATCTGACACATTCAGCATAGTTATGATGAGTGTCCCATTTTCTATTTGAATTCTTTCCTAATAAAAGAAAAGTCACATAAAATGCTAGTGCATTAATGTAAGCATGCCCTTAACATTTGTGCATATCTGTGAGCTGTTGGGGTAGGAGACCTGTTGCTTATGAAACTGAAATTAATATATTTCAAGATTCCGGGCAGTTTTCTGGACTTTAAAAAACAATGGAAATATTCTTAACTACTTTTAGTGGTTAGTTTATTTTATGTTACTTCATTTCTTTTAAAATTGGCAGTTTTCTGCATAGAAGACATAAGATGGTTGGATGGGAGCACTGACTCAATGGACATGAATATGAGTGAATTCTGGGAGTTGGTGATGGACAGGGAGGCCTGCTTGCTGCAGTTCATGGAGTCTCAAAGAGTCAGACACAACTGAGCAACTGAAATACGTTTCTTTTATGTGGTATATAAAATAATTTGGAATGCACTACCATTTCAGTTTTTTCAGAAAACATAGTCGACAATAATGTTAGACATGGATAGATTGACTAGCAAATTTCCATGGTTTTCCATCATAAAGTCTTAAAAAATTAAAATGATTCAATAATTTTCTAATTGAGTATGTAAATTGAAAGAGTTAAATTCTTTTCTGCAGTATACTATGAAGTATGTTTAAACATACTTAAACACACAAAGTCTATTGCAGAGTCCCATTTTGGGTACAATTTTGAGTGTATAGAATAAAATAGTTTAACAAGGTAAATATAACTTTAAATATTTCATAGTACCTATCACCATCCTCTAAAGATAGTAAAAGTAGGCTGGAGGATGCATAGGAATGTTGTTTGCAAAAGGGATGAAGGAATTAAATTCCAATAAGGCTGAAACAAAGAACAGCATTCTATTCCGGTTCTAAACAACAGATGTTCTTTGTGTCTCTAACTGAGCCTGTAAGTGCAAAGTAAAGTGGTGAGCTGACACAATTATTAGGATAATTTGATGGGAAAAATAAACTTGTCTCATTTTCTATACATTGTAAAGTGTGCTTTAATTTGAAAAATGTAGATAACTGCCTCAGTTTTCCACTTTTCTAGGTTTAGAGACAGCTATTAGCTTTCATAAAAACCAAGTTTCTAGATGATGACTGAGAGCTTGGGTTCTGAAATCAGGCAGATTATGCTTAGAATACCAATGCTAACACTTACTAGCTGCTTTGTGACCTTGGACAAATAAACTTAAGCCCTCTGAAACAATTTGTTTTCACTATACAAATAATAATCATATCTTTCTCATAAAATTGTCATGAGGATGCCATTAGATAATGTGTGGAAAATATTTAACAAAGGGCCTGGCTCGTATGAGAGTTCAATGAATGTTGTTGACAGCAATGATATCATCTGAATATGGATCAATCACTGACTAAGTGCAACTTTGTACAAGTTGTGTTTTCTACCCATAAATTTCTCATTTGAATAATGGGAATAATTGTAATAGTCACTTTGAGTTTAAGTATTAAATAAATTAGGATATGTAAAGATTATACTACATTTCCTGGCACCTACTAAACATTCCAGAAACATTCATTGTTGCTGTTAGTAATAAAACTTCCCTAGCAGAGTAGGTGGAAGTTGAATAACACCATAGCTACTTACCTCCGGATTGAGGCGTTCACCATTCTTTAACCAGGTGTACCAAGGATCTGGCTTTCCACTGGCTTTGCATTCCCAAAATAAGCTGTCATAGATAGACAAGTATGTGTTTTGGATTTTTTGTTCCCATTCTGGAGGGGCTGTTTCAAAAAGAGGCAAGAGCAGCTATTTACCAAATCAGTTAGCCAAAACAGTATGCTGCATTTCAAGGACTATAGAAATCAGAAGGACAAAGTTACCTGGGTCTAGTAATACTGTACTCATGATTTGAGGAAGGGGAAATGCAGGACCCCCAAAGTGGGACAATAGAAACTCTGTTGTAAATATCAGTGGACCTTTTGCATAAGACTGACACTTGCCATCTATCACTTTGCTACAACTTATAAGAATTTTGGAGCTGTGGGAACAGGCTAAAGGATAATTCCATATTAGATATTAGTATATAGGTCAAGTTAGAAAACATATATCAAATCTGAACCCTCTGTGGGCAAAAGGCCATTAACTATATTTAGATTGAACTAACTAAAATAATTGTATCTATATCCAATATAATTACAATTCAATAGTTTGAAGCATAAATCATATATCAGCCTCATCACATTTTAGTAGGTTTTAATCAAGTTGTTTTTCCCTATGTATAAGCCCTGATAGGGAATGATAACTTTTAGAGTTGTATGTAAGTTAAGCATATAACTTTAATTCTAGGCATGAGTTTTCCAAACCTTATTTTCTAATCTGAGAAAGTTCAACATAGTTCTGAAGCAAAAAGCAACTGATATAATTGATGTTGAAATGCTATTTAAGTATAAGGTAATATTATCCTTACTAACATTCATAGAAACAAGTGTGTATAAAATAAATTCTTTGAAATTATTATTTCTTCTATAATGATGATAGGAAACTTTCTGGATTTGCCATTTAATCCCTCTCCTTTGTTTAGGTCTGTTCTAGATATGTTGGAGTGGATGAGCTTCCTGCATAATTGTACTTAATTCTCCCTCCAAACTTTTGTAGAGGATTTTTTGTATAGGTGTTAGGTAACCTTATCAAGAAGTTGCTGTTCAGTTGCTTGGTTTTGTCTATCTCTTTGAGACTCCATGGACTACAGCACTCCACACTTCCCTGTCCTTTGCTAGCTCCCAGAGTTTACTAAAATTCATGTCCGTTGAGTTGGTGATGCTATCTACTCATCTCATCCTCTGATGCCTTCTTCTCCTTCTGCCTTCAGTCTTTCCCAGCTTACAATGAGACATAGTTAGAAAATAGAGAAGCCTGATTTTGTACACAGAAAATAGTCACATGTTTGTGTTTGTTTAGGAGCGCTGGCCAAGGGTAAGTTCTCAGGAAAAGGAAGAATCAACAAGGGAGAGTCAATGCAAGAATGAGTTATTGAGCTGACCACCAAGTGGCGCTAGTGGTAAAGAATCTGCGTACCAATACAGGAGACATGAGATGTGGGTTCGATCCCTGGTTTGGGAAGATTCCCCGGAGGAGAGCATGACAACCCACTCAGTATTCTTGTCTGGAGAATTCCATGAACAGAGGAGCCTGGTGGCTTAGGGTCCATAGGTTCACAAAGAGTCAGACACAACTGAGCATGCAGAGATGATTGTTACCCATCCTCTGTGAATGTATAAGGAATCTCTATAACTGCCTGCCCAGGAAAGAAAGAGGAAACATTTACTCATTGGCTCTTGTCCACAGTCATTCAAGGGCAGTGCAGGTATTAACTGAAGGCAATGGCAACCCACTCCAGTACTCTTGCCTNGCAGAGATGATTGTTACCCATCCTCTGTGAATGTATAAGGAATCTCTATAACTGCCTGCCCAGGAAAGAAAGAGGAAACATTTACTCATTGGCTCTTGTCCACAGTCATTCAAGGGCAGTGCAGGTATTAACTGAAGGCAATGGCAACCCACTCCAGTACTCTTGCCTGGAAAGTCCCATGGATGGAGGAGCTTAGTAGGCTACATACAGTCCATGGGGTTGAGAAGAGTCGGAAACGACTGAGCAACTTCACTTTCACTTTTCACTTTCATGCAGTGGAGAAGGAAATGGCAACCCATTCCAATATCCTTGCCTGGAGAGTCCCAGAGTCGGGACTGATGGGCTGCCGTCTATGGGGTTGCACAGAGTCAGGCACGACTGACGTGACTTAGCAGCAGCAGCAGCAGGTTTTAACTATTAGCACATTCAGGTTGTGTGTGCTTAAATTTTGAGTAGGTTCTAGAAGGGNCACTTTCACTTTTCACTTTCATGCACTGGAGAAGGAAATGGCAACCCATTCCAATATTCTTGCCTGGAGAGTCCCAGAGTCGGGACTGATGGGCTGCCATCTATGGGGTCGTACAGAGTCAGACACGACTGACGTGACTTAGCAGCAGCAGCAGCAGCAGCAGGTATTAACTATTAGCACATTCAGGTTGTGTGTGCTTAAATTTTGAGTAGGTTCTAGAAGGGGCCAAAGAAAACTGGAGCAGGAAACAAGATGGCCTGTTGTGCCACCTGAGATAAGACCCAGACAGGTTACACCTGCAAAATACAGTAGCAGAGGAGGTCACTGCAGCAGCGGTTGGATAAGTGGTGCTGAGAGTCTTTGAAATGATATACAAGTAAATCGGACTTTCAAGGTTTTTCCGCTGCAACTTCTTGTGCTGAAAGAGAAGTTCCTTCTGGGAGCTAGCCAAGGAGTAGAAGGAATCGTGATGTCCCATTGTGGTGAAAAGTAAGCCAAGATGAACACCTATGGAAATCAGGGCGACCTCCAGTTACATGACACGCTTTTCACAACCTTGAGGGATAACAGAATGGCAACACTTAGAAGAACTGAGTGTATTGATTAAATTGAATCATGTTTCTCTTTAATATTTTTAAAATTTATAGTTTGTAGATACTTGTTTAGAAATTGCCCTATTATACATTTGATCTGGGAGGAAAAATGAACACACACATAAAATCCACATAGCTTACAGGAGTTTCATATATATATATATATATACATATATATATATATATGTGGTTTGTTGCTTAGTGCAATAGCTGTAACTTTAAGCTTTATTTGTTTTTTTTTTAATGTGTACATTTTTTGGATGCTTAGGATTCCAAAGAATAAACTTTTAAGTCTTCAGCTACATGTAGGTCCAACTAAGTCAGAACTACCTGGGAAAAAAAAAAAAAAAAACAACCAATATTTAAAGTCTACCATATAGGCTTGGGTATTGTTACTTATTTCCCCCTCTCAATGGCTGTGTAATTGACTTCTCTGAACGTGCTCCATTATTTATAATGAAAATAATGATTTATAAACATATTTTGAAGGTTGTGTATTTGTGCTCAGTCACTCAATCGCATCTGACTCTTTGTGACCCCATGGACTCTAGCCTACCAAGCTACTCCATCCATGGAATTTTCCAGGCAAGAATACTGGAGTGGGTTGCCAGAGGAGGACCCAGAATAAATGGACAGAATTCTGAAGTATAACTTAAGTATAGCAACATAATGGACTCTTGAAATTTTCAGATATTTTTCGATTCTCAAGAAATTGGATCGATTCTCTTCTCCTTTGGAAATATGTGTGCATGTGTGTGTGCTATGTTGCTTCACTTATGTCTGATTCTTTGCAACACTAATAGGCTGTAGCCCACCAGGCTTCTCTGTTGATGGGATTCTCCAGGCCAGAATATTGGAGTGGGTTGCCATGCCCTCCTCTAGGAGATCTTCCCTACTCAGCGACTGAACCGGGGTCTCTTATATCTCCTGCATTGTCAGGCAGATTCTTTTCCACCAGCACCACCTAGGAAGCCCTTTGGGAGCATATTGATAACTAAATAGGTGAACAAGAAGCATTATTTTGTCTTATTGACCAATTACCCATTATTCTCCCACAAAGACCATTTGTACTTCTTAAATGGCTAATTTGATTGTGATAATAGGTCATATGGGGCTTCCCTGGTAACACAGTTGTAAAGAATCTGCCTGCACTGCAGGAGGCCCCGGTTCGATTCCTGAGTTGGGAAGATCTGCTGGAGAAGGAACCCACTCCAGTATTCTTGGGACTCCCTCATGGCTCAGCTGGTAAAGAATCCACCTGGAATGTGGGATACCTGGGTTTTTCCCTGGTTTAGGAAGAGCCCCTGGAGAAGGGAATGGCTACCTACTCCAGTATTCTGGCCTAGAGAATTCCATGGACTGTATAGTCCAAGGGATAGCAAAGAGTTGGACACAACGGAATGACTTTCACTTTCACTTCCATAGGTCTTATGAATAGACTTAGATGACCAGGTTGAAGAGTTATGGTAGACTGGGTAGAATCTCGTTTCAGAAGATTGTTCAAGGTTCTAATCTCAGATCTAGCAAACATTATTTGAATTATTTGTTCAATTCATCAAAGTTTAATTGCCTATAATATCACTGAAACTTATTTGTATACTTTATTGCTATAAAAATTATGTGGATTAATATTTGTAAAATCTTCTATGTAAGCTAGCAGTTGCTTTGTTAATGTGAGAGAAAGTACTTTATTATTGATTTCCAGTTTATAGAGACCTCAATTTTATGGTTAAGTTTTTTCTTATCTATATATTTGTCAGTTTAATAGAAAAATGACATACCTGTTAGCCAAAGCCTGTGTAATATTGTGCTGCTCCTAAAAAAAACTCCCAGTTACATCCTCACAATTTTATTTACAGAAGAATGCCAGAATCCAGAGACTTTGAATTAAAACATAGGAGCTATCAAAAGAATATGTACATAAACTCAATTGACAGCTTCTGAAGTGGCTCAGTGGTAAAGAATCTGCAGGCCGATGCAGGAAATGCAAGAGAGAACAGTTCGATTACTGGATCAGAAAGACTCTATGAGGAGGAAATGGCTCCAGTATTCTTCTTGGAGAAGTCCATGGAGACAGGAGCCAGGCAGGCTACCTTCCATGGGATTACAAAAAGTTGGACAAGACTGAGTGACTGAGAACACATGTATAAACTTAATTAGCATTCCTTCTAGGTAATTACAATACCTTAGAAATTTTAGTTATTGAAATATATAGTTTTGTTTCCAACTACTTTATTACTGATTATAAATGTGTCACATAGAAACATGTCACACAGAAAATGACTTTTGGCCATAAATAAATACAGTTTTTAAAGTCCTCTAGTACAGAGGACATGGAAGAACAGACTGGTTCCAAATAGGAAAAGGAGTGCATCAAGGCTGTATATTGTCACCCTGCTTATTTAACTTATATGCAGAGGACATCATGAGAAATGCTGGACTGGAAGAAACACAAGCTGGAATCAAGATTGCCGGGAGAAATATCAATAACCTCAAATATGCAGATGACACCACCCTTATGGCAGAAAGTGAAGAGGAACTAAAAAGTCTCTTGATGAAAGCAAAAGTGGAGAGTGAAAAAGTTGGCTTAAAGCTCAACATTCAGAAAA
>SJYA01002701.1:282836-347289 GCA_006410615.1 Neotragus moschatus
ATCACTGACTTGATGGACGTGAGTTTGAGTGAACTCCGGGAGTTGGTGATGGACAGGGAGGCCTGGCGTGCTGAGATGCATGGGGTTGCAAAGAGTCAGACATGACTGAGTGACTAAACTGAACTGAGACAGAGGTGTTAAATGTAGCTAAGTTAAGAGTATTTTAAAAGCAGCAAACATTTTGACAATCCTGAGGTATGTTTTATGGTTTATTTGATGTCAAAAAAAAAAAAAAGAACTTCATGCAAGTGTGTATTTTGGCCTGGAGGAAAGAAGACCCAAGGACAAACATTAGAAAATATATGTTTTTATCATCTCTCTTAAGTCCATGAGGGATTCTGATAACTGAGACACCTATATTTTTAAATGAAGTAATGAGTTTATTTTTCTCTTGTCTACTCATGTAGGCAATCTTGGGAAACATAAACAAGCACTGAAAACTACCATAAGTATTATGTTTCTCCTGTCATTTTCTCCTTCTTTTGTAATTTCTGCTTGGGATTATCACTGAGATTGTCACAGGCTGCTGCTGAATTTATTAAGGGAAATATATTGAATTCCATTTTACTTTATGTTATAAACTTCTATGGCTTTTAACATGACACTGCTCATCTTTCAAAGGAAATTATAATAAATAATAACATGCATAGACTATGCTGAAATTAAAGCCATATTTTAAAAATGGTCATTCCCATCGGCTAATCATTGAATTTAACATCCTTACCTAGAAATGTGTCTTCTCTATTTCTACTATGACACTTGCCCACAACAGCTAAACATTTTCACTATTTACTATGAAGGATATCACCAAATATTTCATATACTTTTTGAAATTCTATTAGCTCACCATAGAAAATGAGTTGACCCTTTGCAAGGTTTCTTCCTCGAAGGTTACTTGCAATACACTCATAGAAGCCTTCATCTTCCTGTTGAAAGTTCGGGATTTCAAGGGTAGCTTGGGATTTGCTGTATTTGACTTTCCCCGGCAATGGGCTTCCATCCAACCTCCTCCAACTAATATCAGGGACGGGACTAAACAGTTATACCTCATTAGAACAGAAGACAGTTTAGTCCTTACGACAGCAGGATAAAATAAGAATTCCTTAGGCTTAACTCTCAAGGAAAAATATCAGTCAAATCTACTACATTGTGACTAGTTTTCAGATTATGCAGTCATTCACCATTCACTCATTCCAGCAATTTTAATAGTTTATGAGGTGCCTGCCATGAGCAAGTCATGGTAGTAAGATCAGGGAATAAATTGATGACTAAACATGTTTTCTGTCCTCATGTTGCTCACAGACTAGAGGGGAAAGCAGACAATAAACACAATATAAAAATCAGATTAGTACATTGCAATAAGTGAAACAAAGGAAAGCGCCTGCAGAGATAGTAACAGGATTGTATCGATTTAAATATGAAGGTCAGGAAATTCTGTGAGGATGTGATATTTAAGAAGAGGCAATTTCTTTCTGTGTTTACAGATTCTAAGGCAAAAACTCAGATTCCTCCATAGCTAAATTGGTACTAATAGGTAACTGAAGACATACATGACTGGTGAGCTAGATTTTCAAAAGAGATCAGTATTATATAACAGACCCAAAGGAACTGGGAGTATAGCATCTGTGATCCTCCAAAGAATGCATTATTTATACACATTTTTTTAATGACATAAAAAAAATCTTTGGTTTGTACTTGGTCTCTTTTCAGAAAGAATGTGTAAACAATTCCTTTATTTTAGGAATTTAACTTAATATCTTATATGTAATATATTTCATCTAATATGATTACCTTTTTAAGCAGCAAAAAAATACATTTTATACTTTATGAATCTAAGTGTCAAACAATAGAGATGAATTTAGAAATTCATGGTAAAGAAGGCCTTACTTGTATAGATGTAATAGAATGCAATGGAAATGTAGGCTATAAATAAAGTTCTAACCAGAAAATATTCCCTAATAAACTAATCATTTGAAAAATCAAACTCAATCTATTAGGACTAATATCTTTCCCATTTTCAAGTAATTTTTCATTCCTTTATAGATTTTCAGGTGCTTAAATAATTTCTGTTATAAATGTTTTCAGCTTAATGAGAGTAAAAATCATTTTGCAAAACCAAATTATAACCTCTGTAGAAGATACAGGACTTTTTCCAAGTCCACAAAAATAATATAGGAGAACCTCCCAATCATATACAAAGTGGTTGACAAATAAAGATCTACAGAATCTGAGCCATAACAACTGCAGATAATTGGTGATGATTCACTAGAGGCTTCAAATAAAGCAACAAAATTGTGGAAGCCTCAAGAATTTTTCATTGGCCAGCAACGAGGATCCTGATGTGTGAATCAAAGATATACACTGTGTAGAAAGTCATAAATGTGCTCACACATATTTCACAGAAGGAATACTCACCAATCAATGATTTGTCTACTTTTCTCAGAATTAGCATACAGTGACAAATACAACTTGAAGTTTAATTAAATACAAAAATCATAATTTTAATAAGTTTTGTTTTTGTCCTTTGAAAAAGCCTTGACACTATAACTTTAGGTTGATATTTTAGTATAACAGCATATTCCTGCCAACAAGTAACCTCATGTAGCTAGTTTTCTTATTCATTCATTTTATTAAATACGGAACTACAAGTTCTAAATAATTATTCAAAAACAAAGTTCTAAAAGAAAGTTTATTCACTAATAAAGATCTTCACCAAATCTGAGGCAGTGTTATCCAATTTTTAAAAATACATACTAAATTTTCATGTGAACATGAAAATTTAGTATCTACAGGTGGTGAGGATATAAATGCCTTTTATTTTCCTTTTTCTGCTTATCTCAATTTTTCCATTATTTTTCTACAATAAGGATGTATTACCCTTGTAATAGAAAAATTCTAAGAAAATTTATTTACAAAGAGAAAAATAAATAGAGGCTCTGATACTTATCTGAATCCATGATTCTTTATCTTTTTATGATAATGTATCTCTGAGGTTTATGAAAAATACATGCAAAACATTCAACTAAAAAAGGTTTTAACCTAAAACATTAAGAAAAAAGAAATCGGTAAAGGCTGAATATTTTCCAGTTGTTATATCATGTTCTTTATTTTAACTGTGAAGACAGGAGTCAATTTTTAACCTATTTATCTAAATCTCTGAACCAGTTATTGAACAGTATACTTTAATTACAATACCAACAGTAAGGGACCTTTAAATACTTCTCAGTATGGAACTTCTATATAGCCATTAGACACACATAAAAATGATATTCTGTGAAAGTGAATGTTAGTGGCATATAAGACCAAAAATTGAGACATATAATCCTTGTGGAAAATGATGACTGTGAAATATATTATAAGAACAATGCTCTATAGGGTCAAAATTATACTAGAAGGCAAAAAATATAAAACAGACATGATACTGAAGAGATATTTAAGCTTCTCACTTAAAGAACATCCTCTAGATTAGATGCTTGTTTTTCTTACCTCAGTTATGTTTAGAGTCATACACCTTGTCTAATAAACCACTCAACTATGGAGTAAGTTGTAAGTTTCAGTGTACTGGTTTCTAACATAAGAGCTTCCAATTTTGAAGAAGGATTTAAGAATTAGACTCTTGTATTCTCAGTCTGCATTGGACATGTGTTTGTTTCTGTGTGTGCCTTTTTATTTTCTTTGGAAAACCCAGTGCTTCCTATCTTTAGTCCATCGGATTTGAATTGGATGGACTGCACCTCTGGGGACTTCCCACGTAGCTCAGTGGTAATGAGTCTGTCTGTCAATGCAGGAGACACGGATTTTATCCCTGGATTGGGAAGATCCCCTGGAACAGGAAATGGCAACCCACCCCAGTATTCTTGGCTAGAAAATTCTATCAGCAGAGGAGCCTGACAGGTTGTACAGTCTATGGGATTGCCAAGAGTCAGACACAGCTAAGCATGCATGCATGCACGTCTGGATGCAGGAGTGAGCACAAAACTCAGGTCTTACCATTAGAAATTGGTGTATTGTGGCCACCATGGTGGGTCAACTATGGTAACTAAGACCACACAATCAGAAACAAGTAGATCAATTCTGGGACTGCCTTTGAAAGAGCTATTAAAGACAGGATCTTTTGTTACTAGTTTTCCTCAAATGTTAGGATGTATACTTGGCACTTCTAGGCAACAATTTCCAACGAAATGGAGACAGTGTGTTTGAAAACCAAGGCTAACACAAAGAAAGGTAACTTGGAATTCTTCACATGCCTATATTAAATCGTGTCAATGCCAAAAAAAAAAAAAACCCTCAAATATATCTGTTAGTCAGTAGTCATTTTTTGCCTTATGCCTGCTACTTTCATTTTAAAAAAAGACTTGAGAAATAAGCTGAATGCCTGGGTTAAAAAGTTGTTAAGATATTTTCTACCTGTGTGATTGAATTGTATGGCATGGTAGTAGTACATTTCTTTAGGATACTATATTTTACCCTCTGGATATTTTAGAATTCTGAGAGCAACTAAACTATCAAAAATAGTCACTCAAACATTTTTTTAAATTGAGTCTTATCGAGTGTATTTTATGGCTGCATTTCATGTTAAAATTTTTAATGGGAGAAAAATCGAATTTTCTATGATTTTGCAGATACTAATTCAATGTTAAGGTTTTTTTTTCAGATTTGTTATGTCACTACAAAATATGAATGTCAGGAGCCTCTTGATTACTACTGAGCATGTGAGCTATAGAGTCAGGGAGAACAACTATAAAGCATAGATTATATAAAAATGCACGTCTGTTTTAATGAAAAGTTCTCATTTAGTCTGGGCATGTCTTATGAAGACTGTAAATCTACATAAATGATGTAGATTTTTAAAAGAATGAACCATGTGACAGTGACGACTTATGTTTTATTGGTACAAAATAAGGGTTATAACCAGGGAGACAGCTTGTCTCTGAGAAACTGTTCCAAAGAGGTAGGGGGAAAGATCAGTACACATGTGATTTTGGTGAAGGGAGAGTATGTTCAGTAAAGCACAAATTTTTTGCAAAAGGCTTCTGCTAGTCATGAGGAGCAATCATCATCATGATGAATTTTAGGGCTTTTCTAGATCTCAGAGGATATAAGAATTGGGCTCATAAAATCAGCTCCTGAAAGTATCTAACTATCTGAAGACCTGTTCTGCCAGTTTTACCCAGAGCACAGGTTACCTCATTTTTGCTCTCTCCCCTGAACTCCTTTCAGAGGATGTTGAAAGTCAGTAGCTACAGCAACAGATTATTTAATCCTTGTAGAGGTAGATGGCAAGTGCCAATTAGTAGTTAACAATTAATTGCTTTAGATCTCACACTCTCTCTCTTTTCTGAAGCCATCCCAAGTGGACAGTGTGTGGGAAGAACTAAAGTCAACAAAAGATGAAATTATATTAGTAATGAGTTCAATTTCAAATGTAAGCTAAATTTTCCAAGATATATCATTCTATGTAATTAATGAAATACTAATACTTGTACTAATATTAATAGCAAAGCTATTAGAATACTACATATAGAGTACAGAGCAGAGTGTAATGCTTAAACTTACCAGCTATATTTTATTGTACATTTATAAAATAAATTTTCTTATTTATAGAATAGGGCTTGCTGTGCTGTGGTTAGTCACTCAGTCATGTCCTACTCTTTGTGACCCCGTGGACTGTAGCCCGCCAGACTCCTATGCCCATGGGGATTTTCTAGGCCAGAATACTGGAGTGGGTTGCCATGCCCTCCTTCAGGGGATCTTCCTAACCTAGGGATCAAACCCAGATCTCCCTCACTGTAGGCAGATTCTTTACCATCTGAGCCACCAGGGAAGCCCAAGAATACAGGGTGGGTAGCTCATCCCTTCTCCAGTAGATCTTCTCAACCCAGGAATTTAACCAGGGTCTCCTGCTTTGCAGGCAGAATCTTTACCAGCTGAACTACCCAGGAAGCTGAGAATAGGGCTTAATACTAGTATATACTTCACAAGATTATAGTGAAGATTAAATGGTATTAATATAATACATCTCATACATTTAATATCATCTAAAACACATGAAACAGTATTTTTGTGTTAATGACTTTAAAAATAATTTTAAATTATTATTTTTATCATTTCAAAATAAGAATCCTAGCTTATGTTTATTTGTTTTCTATTCTCCTTTAAGAATTCTATATGATTATGCATTTAACATAAATTGATTTGTGAATCATGCATAAACTAAAATCAGATCTCCATAATGTACATGAAATGAGTGCGCAAGCACACATATATGTCTCTAGAAGTAAATGTCCTGCTTCTGCCTGTTTGATAGACTGGCTGCTAAGAAGATAATGCCTCTGATCATAGCCATCATGTTCATTTCCTTATCATGAGAGCAGGGATCTCTCAAGTGGGTTATAGCATGCTTTGTTGTAAAATACTTTTTTTGTTTTAACTTGAAAAATCATCTAGGACCACTATAGTAGGGAGGAAAGTAATTAGACAACCTTCGCCAAAGAGGAAAAAAATGCTTTGTGAGAAAGCTAAGCATTTATTTATGAATAGTAATAACCATTAATTGAGTGCTTACTATGTACCAGGCTTCTGACAGATGGTGTCCATATGTCATCTCAGTTTAATAATATTCAGTTGGAAGCTGCTAACAATCCTAATTACCTTTTTGAAATGGTACTCACGTTTAGACAGGTAATTTCTGCTAAATTATTACCTGCCAATTCTCTTCCACTTAGAGTTCCAGTACAGGCTAATTTATTGTGATCCACCTTCCAATTCTGAGTTGCCACCCATTCATTTATTAGCACTAGTAGACTCCTTTTCCTTCTGTGGCTTCAACATTCTTTTTAAGACCTATCTGGCTAATGGTATCAGTGATGCAGTAGTCCCTGGCAGTTCATTTTAATTTAAAATAAGTGGTCTATTTAAAATCCACAGTTAATATATTAATGTATGAAGAATTTAATAGAACAGGGAGATCTTTGAAGGGTCTTCAGAATGAGGATTCTTATTAAACCACTTGAAGCTCTGCCATTAAAGGGTTAAGTCAAAATACATGGTACCACCATCATCCTGTAACTTCAGGTATCAG
Organism: Neotragus moschatus; assembly: GCA_006410615.1. Classification (NCBI taxonomy): domain Eukaryota; kingdom Metazoa; phylum Chordata; class Mammalia; order Artiodactyla; family Bovidae; genus Neotragus; species Neotragus moschatus. The sequence continues at coordinate 289,918 of SJYA01002701.1, forward strand.
CCATTTCTGGCAAAATTTCCCTTTCAGCTCCAAATCCACCCCCCCCACACACACACACTTACTTCTTTTTTAATAAAAAACATCTTTACAAATGCGGTTAAAATCCATCTTGAATACAAATCTCAGAAAAGAAAACCAGTTTGAAGCAACTCTCTCATTCAAAGTTTCCTCACTGCACAAATGAGACATTCATGAACTGTGTATTTCAGAAAACTTTACAGAAACCTTTTCTTCTTTTGTATTTATATTTTCCTGCAACATGAGTCTGCACAGTTCTAAAAGACTACTAGGTCATAAAAGCAAATTTTCTTTCTCCTTCCTTCCTTTGCACCCTTTCTATCTCTCTTTCCTTCTTTGTCTCTTTCTTCCTTACTTACTTCCTTTCTCTCTCTCTCTTTCTTTCTTCCCTCTCCCTTTTATTTATCTTTCTTCCATCTTCCTCTGGTTTTGTGCTTCTTAGATAGCAATGCCATGAGGACTTCTACTTACTACTCTCTTGCCATTGTGCTTTTACAGCGTGAGCATCCTATTAATTTTATCTGGAGACAGAGAATATATTCGTTAACCATCTGGCCTAATTCAACCTGAATTGGAAGTTAAATTAAAGCTCTTCCCACACTCGTAGAAACTCTGCTTCACTTCTATACTTTTAGCCCATAAATAGAATTTTCATTACTAGTGCTATTTGAGAAAGCTTATATTTTTCCCTTGGATTTCTTAAACCTCATTATCCACAGCTTAAATCCAGGCTATACCAAGTTTTAAGTAGAAACTGGTACAGAGAACCAGTTTCCTAAGATGCTTATATTTGGGATTATTCTTAACTTGAACCTCATTTCAGAAAATCCTGTCTGTGGCCATTTTTAATCGAAGAGTGGGAAGCAGAATAACAAAACCAGCACAGAGTGCCTCTGTTCAATTTTCAGACTGTTCAACTAACTGCTTTCATTTCCTCAACTTGAAATATTCATACAAAGAGCTTGGGATATAAGATTGTCCTATGGGGATACAATATGGATAAATTTATGAGTTCTGTAGAAAAGTAATCTCACTATTATGGAAAAAAGGATTTTTTCTTTCTTTTTTCTCTGTGTGATCTAAATGTAGTCATGATCCTGTTCTCCTGGTCAGTGTCTATACCAGGTTTCCCTCGGCGGAGAAAACATTATCGTGTGCATGCATTTTTCTGGTATTTGACACTACACTTGTTGCAGCCAGTTGAAAAACACACAAAAAGTTTGGTCTTAATAGCAGTGGTAGCAAAACAGTACTTGCCTATAGGACACAGGCAAGTTTTGTGTGCTGCTGCTAAGTCGCTTCAGTCATGTCCAGCTCTGTGCGACCCCATAGATGGCAGCCCACCAGGCTCCCCCATCCCTGGGATTCTCCAGGCAAGAACACTGGAGTGGGTTGCCATTTCCTTCTTCAGTGCATGAAAGTGAAAAGTGAAAGTGAAATCTCTCAGTCATGTCTGACCCTCAGGGACCCCATGGACTGCAGCCCACCAGGCTCCTCTGTCCAAGGGATTTTCCAGGCAAGGGTACTGGAGTTGGGTGCCATTGTGCAAATTACCTCACATCTCCGAGCCTCAGCTTTCTCCTTATAACTAGAGATAGCAGTGGGTACATGGGAGGCTGCTTGAAAGGATAAAATGGGGATATATATTATGAGAATAAATTCTGAAATATAAAGTTAGAACCTATAATAAAGTTTGCTAAACTCTCTCAGTACCATGATAATCCACACAGGGACAGTGAGGTTCTATTGTCCCAAGTCCCTAAGACATGGCCACTTTCTACTCCACAGTGTAAGCACTAATTGGTACATTAAACGTAAAACAGGAGCCCATAATTTCAAGGTATAGTAGGGCTGAAAATAACACTGTAATAGCAGGAAAAAATAAAAAAAAGAAAACTATCCCTTGGTTGATAGCATCTCCATAATGTTTTATGAACACATAATATTAATCCTAAATAAATACTTCATCAAGTATATGAGTGCTGTGTTGCCCTAAGGAGAGGAAATTATACTTTGGTCAAGATAGGCTCTGGAGGCTCATGTTCCTTCAAAATTATGTTGAGAGTTAGAATTCTTAGAAATTATAGGGCTTGACTTTAGCTCAGCTCATAATCATAAATGTTCACATAAAGAAATTAAAGGGACATTATATATGATTTGTTATATTTAATCATTCTATTATTAATATATCTAACATTTATTGATCACCTGTGCCAGGCACTGTGCTAAGTGCTTCATTGAAACTATAATGATATCTTAAGACACAAGACTGTTTCTATTAACATTTTATAGATAAGGAGATTGGAAATAGAATAGGTTGGTAACAGGTCCAATATCACCCAATGAATTACAAAAAAAATGATTTGAACTAAAGTCTCTTTCCATAGTGATTGAGCTCTAAACTACCATGCTTTGCTGCTCCTGCATGAGATAAACAGCTACAGCACGAGAATCATCTTTTTGGTCAGTATAATGTTGCTTAGAAATATATTCCTTACCTAATAAACTAATGTATTTTATAATCAAGGGTAGAGTTTCTCTTGTCCAGGGGCCAGAAGATGAAATCAGAGTTGTTTTTGTTTTAACATATTGAGATGCCTCCAAATTCCAATAAAATTTCTAGAGATGGCTTCCAAGGTTAACCAGAAAAAATGGAAGTAACTTCTTTTCCTTCAGTTCAGTTCCAACTTGGATTTGAAATCTTTCTCTCCTGCAATTGCCAGTTACTTAAAAAGTAAGATTTGTAAGTTTCCTGAGAAAGGTGATGGTAGACTGAGATGGAAAAGATAAAGAGTTACTTGCAAAAGTATGTATATATATATATAATTCTTGCATGATTTTTAGGGCCTTTAGATTAATTTGATTTTTGAAACAGCAATGTAAAAATCCAATTTTGGCTTTTGAAATAGGAAAAAAAAAAGTGAAAGGAATCTTTGACTTTTTGGATTCAGTATGTAAGATCAAAAGAGACCCAACTTGTAATTTGGTCCATTTGAAAATGGACCCTCCACAGTTGTTCTGGAGGAGAATTTACATATCAGAAACTTTAACTTTTACATTCCGTTCATCAATAATTTAATTTTTAAAAATTATACTGAAGAGGTTTGCATGCAGATGGACAAAATACAGCCCCAAGAATATTCATTTCATCATTATTTATGACAACAAAAAATGTAAACAAAATAGAAGGAAATTAAATGTCCACAGAAGATATTAAGAAGAGGGTGGCAAAAATACACAGAACTGTACAAAAAAGATCTTCATGACCCAGATAATCATGAAGGTATGATCACTCCCACTNCCAAGAATATTCATTTCATCATTATTTATGACAACAAAAAATGTAAACAAAATAGAAGGAAATTAAATGTCCACAGAAGATATTAAGAAGAGGGTGGCAAAAATACACAGAACTGTACAAAAAAGATCTTCATGACCCAGATAATCATGAAGGTATGATCACTCCCACTCACCCAGAGCCAGACATCCTGGAATGTGAAGTCAGGTGGGCCTTAGGAAGCATCACTACGAATNTATAAGAGACAGAGTAGATGTTTCCTGGAACTCTCTTGCTTTTTTGATGATCTAACAGATATTGTCAATTTGATCTCTGGTTGCTCTGGCTTTTCTAACTCCATCTTGAACATCTTGAAATTCATAGTTCACATGTTGTTTAAAGCTGGCTTGGATACTTTTGAACATTACTTTGCTAGCATGTGAGATGAGCACTATTGTGTAGTAATTTGAATATTATTTGGCATTGCTTTTCTTTGGGATTGCAATAAAAATTAACATTTTCCACTCCTGTGGCCACTGCTGAGTTTTTCAAATTTGCTGACCTACTGAGTGCAGCACTTTCATAGCATCATCTTTTAGGATTTGAAATAGCTCAACTGCAATTCTTTCACCTGTACTAGCTTTGTTTATAGTGTTGCTTCCTATGGCTCACTTGACTTCACATTCCAGGATGTCTGGCTCTAGGTGTGCAATAACACTATCATGGTTATCTAGGTCATGAGGATTTTTTTTTATATATATATAGTTCTTCTCTGTGTTCTCTCCACCTCTTCTTAATATCTTCTGCTTCTGTTACATACATAGTATTTCTTTCCTTTCTTGTGCCCATCTTTGCTTGAAATGATCCATTGGTGTTTTCTTAAAGAGATCTCTAGCCTTAACCATTCTGCTGCTTTCTTCTAGTTCTTTGCATTGATCGCCAAGGAAGGCTTTCTTATCTCTACTTGCTATTCTTTGGAACTCTGCAGTCAAACAGGCATATCTTTCCTTTTCCTTTGGCTTTTTCTTCTGTTCTTTTCTCAACTATTTGTAAGGCCTCCTCAGACAACCATTTTGCCTTTTTGCATTTATTTTTCTTGGAGATGGTCTTGATCACTGCCTTCTATACAATGTCATGAACCTCCGTCCATAGATCTTCAGGAACTCTATTAAATCTAATCCCTTGAATCTATTTGTCACTTCCACTGTAATCATAAGAGATTTGATTTAGGTTATACCTGAATGACCTAGTGATTTTCCCTACTTTCTTCAATTTAAGTCCCAATTTGGCAATAAGGATTCATAATCTGAGCCACAGTCAACTCCCAGACTTGTTTTTGCTGACTGTATAGAGCTTTCTATCATTGGCTGCAACGAATATAATCAATATGATTTTGGTCTTGACCATCTGGTAATGTCCATGTGGAGAGACTTCTCTTGTGGTATTGAAGACTGTGTTTTCTACGTCCAGTGCGTTTTCTTAGAAAACTCTGTTAGTTTTGCCCTGCTTCATTTTGTATTCCAAGGCCAAATTTCCAGGTAGCACTTGACTTTTTACATTTGCATTTCAGTTCCCTATGTTTTCTGGGTATTAGTTCTAGAATGCCTTGTAGATCTTCATAGAAATGTTCAACTTTAGCTTCCTCAGCATTACTGGTTGGGACATAGACTTGAATTATTGTAATATTGAATGGTTTGCCTTGGAAAAGAACAGGAATTCTGTTATTTTGGAGATTGCACCCAAATACTTCATTTTAGACTCTTTTTTGACTGTGAGGAATACCCCATTTATTCTAAGGGATGTTTGCACATAGTAGTAGATATAATTGTCATTTGTATTAAATCAGACCATTCCAGTCCATTTTAGTTCACTGATTCCTAAAATGTTGATGTTCCCTCTTGCCATCTCCTGTGTGACCACTTCTAATTTACCTTGATTCATGGACCTAATATCCCAGGTTCCTATGCAATATTGTTCTTTATAGCATTGGACTTTACTTCCTTCACCTATCACATCCACAACTGGGTATTGTTTTTGCTTTGGCTCCATCTCTTCATTCTTTCTAGGGTTATTTCTCCACTCTTTTCCAATAGCATATTGGGCACCTACTGACCTGGGGAGTTCAGCTTTCAGTATCATATCATTTTTCCTTTTCATACTGTTCATGTTGTTATCAAGGCAATAATACTGAAGCCGTTTGCTATTCTCTTCTCAAGTGGACCACATGTTGTCAGAACTGTCCACCATGTGCAGTCCAGCAGAGTTTCCCTGCTTGGCATGGCTAATAGTTTCACTGAGTTAGAGGAACCTGTGGTCCATGTCATCAGTTTGATTAGCTCTCTGTAATTGGACAAAAGGGATCTTCATGACCTGGATAATCATGATGGTGTGATCACTCATCTAGAGCCAGATATCCTGGAATGTGAAGTCACGTGGGCCTTAGAAAACATCACTATGAACAAAGCTAGTGGAGGTGATGGAATTCCAGTTGAGCTATTCCAAATCCTGAAAGATGATGCTGTAAAAGTGCTGCACTCAATATGCCAGCAAATTTGGAAGACTCAGCAGTGGGCACAGGACTGCAAAAGGTCAGTTTTTATTCCAATCCCAAACAACGGCAATGCCAAAGAATGCTCAAACTACCGTACATTTGCACTCATCTCACATGCTACTAAAGTAATGCTCAAAATTCGTCAAGCCAGGCTTCAGCAATATGTGAAACGTGAACTTCCAGAAGTTCAAGCTGGGTTTAGAAAAGGCAGAGGAACAAGAGATAAAATTGCCAGCATCTGTTGGATCATGGAAAAAGCAAGAGAGTTCCAGTAAAACATCTATTTCTGCTTTATTGACTATGTCAAAGCCTTTGACTGTGTGGATCACAATAAACTGTGGAAAATTCTGAGAGAGATGGGAATACCAGACCACCTGACCTGCCTCTTGAGAAATCTGTATGCAGGTCAGGAAGCAATAGTTAGAACTGGACATGGAACAACAGACTGGTTCCAAATAGGAAAAGGAGTACGTCAAGGCTGTATATTGTCACCCTGCTTATTTAACTTATATGCAGAGTACATCATGAGAAATCCTGGACTGGAAGAAACACAAGCTGGAATCAAGATTGCTGGGAGAAATATCAATAACCTCAGATATGCAGATGACACCACCCTTATGGCAGAAAGTGAAGAAGAACAAAAGAGCCTCTTGATGAAAGTGAAAGAGGAGAGTGAAAAAGTTGGCTTAAGGCTCAACATTCGGAAAACGAAGGTCATGGCATCCAGTACCATCACTTCATGGGAAATAGACGGGGAAACAGTGGAAACAGTGTCAGACNGCTTAAAGCTCAACATTTAGAAAACGAAGATCATGGCATCTGGTCCCATCATTTCATGGCAAATAGATGTGGGAACAATGGAAACAGCTCCAAAATCACTGTGGATGGTGATTGCAGCCATAAAATTAAAGGATGCTTGCTCCTTGGAAGGAAAGTTATGATTGACCTAGACAGCATATTAAAAAGCAGAAACATTACTTTGCCAACAAAGATTCGTCTAGTCAAGGCTATGGTTTCCCAGTGGTCATGTATGGATGCAAGAGTTGGACTGTGAAGAAAGCTGAGCGCCAAAGAATTGATGCTTTTGAACTGTGGTGTTGGAGAAGACTCTTGAGAGTCCCTTGGACTGCAAGGAGATCCAACCAGTCCATCCTAAAGGGGATCAGTCCTGGGTGTTCATTGGAAGGACTGATGTTGAAGCTGAAACTCCAATACTTTGGCCGCCTGATGCAGAGAGCTGACTCATTTGAAAAGACCCTGATGCTGGGAAAGATTGAGGGCAGGAGGAGAAGAGGACAACGTAGGATGAGATGGTTGGATGGTATCACTGACACAATGGACATGGGTTTGGGCAGACTCCGGGAGTTGGTGATGGACAGGGAGGACTGGCATGCTGTGGTTCATGGGGTCGCAAAGAGTCAGACACAACCGAGTGACTGAACTGAACTGACTGAACTGAACTGAAATGTCCATCAGTAAGAGACTGGCTGAAAATACACATTTTAATGTCCCACTGTCATTCCATATGAAAGTACAAAAAACTGTTTAATGGGAAATATATTCATAATATATACTTTTAAAGATTTTTAAAAGTGTTTTACAAAGAATATGCTGAAATGATTTGAGTATCAAAACAAAGCAGTATTGGATTATAACCCAAAAGTGAAGTAAATATCCAACGTGATATTTATATAAGTACAAGATTGAATAAATTGATTAAAAAAGGATGGAAAAGTGAAAAATCTCCCAAGAGCAAGAATTCTAAATAAATTACATAGGTTCACACCTTAGAAGTGAATCATGACCCCTTACTCATTAGATATGAACCATATACTTTGACTATTCCAAAGACACAATGTGGGAAAAGAGAAAAATGAGTAGATTTACAGTGGAGAACCCTGACAAAACTTCCTCTGCCAAGTGATGAAGGCCAGCATTAGCAACCATAGATCATATTGATAGAGTAATAACCTTGATATGATGGGTGAAAATGGCATTTTACTTTTACGCTCTTTTTGCTCAAAACCCATAACCTCAGGTTAAAGTTAAGGAAAACGGGAAACAAACTCCAATGGAGGGTCATCCCACAATAAAACTGACCACTACTCCTCAAAACTCTCAGGGTTATCAAAAACAAGAAATGTCTGAGACACTGTTAATTACAGCCAAGAAGAGCCCAGGGAGACAAGAAAACTCAATATGGTACCTGGGATAGAATGTTAGAATTAAAAAGGATATCAAGTAAAAACCAAGGAAATTTGAATAAAGCAGGGCTTTAGTTAATAAAGACTTTGTGTTTGTTCATTATTTGTAACATAAGTACCATCTTAATTTAAAGTATTAATAATAGGGAAACTGTGTGGTATTATGTGGAATTTTACTATACTGTCAGCTGACTTTTCTGTTCTAAAACAGTTATTTTAAAATTTGGGGGGAAAAGGGATATTAATAAAGTGGGAGAGAAAGAGGCAAGAATCTTCTGTTTTTCAGAGACACACAAAAAAAGTCCTTCAATAACAGTCTCTTATTAGTTCTACCAAAGAAACTGAGAGTGACTCTTTTCAGACTCAGTTTAAAAAGGAGTAACCTGGAGCAAAGATAATCAGGCAAGTTCCCAGAGTATTCCTGAATCTTCCTTCATTGTAAGGAAAGAACAGATTCTAGAGGGGGAAAAAAAAGTGTGATCCATATTGTTACATCAATCCTATTTTCAGTAGCCTGTGAACTCCCTGGGGTCTTTCTATTATCTTTATATCCCCAGGGCCTAGCCCAGCATCTGCTGTCAGAATTCCTCCTGAATAAGTGAAGGCAGAAAGGAATTAACTATTGAATAAGATATTCAATGCATATTTACTAAGTTAATAGATACTGGAGCTTAATTTGCCAAGTGAGTGAATGAGAGGATGTCAATAATCCTCATAAGAATAAATATGTTATTTTAAAATGGTAAATCCATTGTTCTAAGCAAGTCCTTGAGGATTGTGTTCGCTAAGAAATATAATGCAGAAATCCCTCTCTCCCTCCTGTGTATTCCTTTTTACCTTCTCAGTCAAAGCACCACTGACAATTACAGTACCACAGTTTATTAATTGTTATTATGTATTGGTTGCCTATTATAAGCTGGGGATTATGATAAGGGAGTGGCGAAGTTTACAATTATTTAAGCATCTGCCCACAATGCGGGAGACCCGGGTTCAATCCCTGGATTGGGAAGATCCCCTGGAGAAGGAGATGGCAACCCACTTCAGTACTCTTGCCTGGAAAATTCCACGGACTGGGGAGCCTGATAAACTACAGTCCATGGGGCCACAAAGAGTCGGACAACTGAGTGACTTCACTTTCACGTTACATCAATCCTATTCTCTCTGTAGTCCACCTGCCTATCTATCTATTTGTCCATCTAATTTTTGCCTTTGTTTTACAGATAGGAAAACTGGTCATAGTGGCCCAGCTATTGACAGGGGAAGGAAAATAGCACTAAGTCATGTTCAGCTCTTGGGATCCCATAAACTGTAGCCTACAAGGTTTCTCTCTTCATGGGATTCTCCAGACAAGAATACTGGAGTGGGTTGCCATTTCCTTCTCCAGGGGAACTTGACAGGGGGACTGAGTATTTAAACCCTGATCTCTTCAAAGCCTATACACTTTCTAGAACACAGTGTTTCCTTGAAGTGTTAGTGAATCCACTGATAAAACTTTCAGCCCTATGGTGAATGTATGTTTATGTGTTCCTTTGTTGAGGATTGCTGTCTTTCAGTTTTTCAAAGATTGGCTTGAATGCTTGTCAGTTCTCATATTTGCATGGAATTTACCATATCATCTTATGCGAACCAGTAGAAAATCATGATAAAACACAAAGCAGAAAGAATCTGAAGAGTACCTTCAGTATACTACATTGTGGGACAAACAGGACAGGCTATTCATAGGAAAATAATTGCTCTCTATCCATTTAACTTAATGAGGAAAATTTTTATTTTTATTTATTTTTATTTTTTTTTTTTCTCTTTTTTTTTAAATGTATTTATTTATTGGAGGCTAATTACTTTACAATATTGTATTGGTTTTGACATGGATCCGCCACCGGTGTACATGTGTTCCCGACATTCAAATGGGAAAATTTTAAGGTATCTCTTTGAATTTTTTAAAGCAAAGGCTAAAATCTTGGAAACCCTGAATTCACCTAGTTTAATATTAACATATTATTGGCCAGAGATGTATTAATACCACAGGTATTAGTTTCTGCAAAAAACTAATAATGGGTTAAAATGTTCCTGTCGTTCTGAGCATCCTGAGTAATCTTTCTGTGGTATGCTCTTCAGTGATGTCCATTTGTGTAAAAGAAAGCAAAGTCAAACAGCTGCTCTTTCATCTGAGAGTTCTGAAATAGATAACAACTTGGTGAGACTTCATATTTACTGCTTAACATTAATAGCTAAGCTGGGGTATCTTTTCCTTCATAAATTAGAAAATAATGAATAAGATATACCTGTATACATAAATATCTTGTCTATACAAAGATATAGCCCTCTGTGTGAAGACATCATAACACACAGGAATGTTGAGTAAAGTGACTAATTTTATTTGCATTCCAGAGCATTGACAGCAAAGTTATTAAGTTAAGAAAAAAAAAAGAAAAGAAAAGTAAATATGTTTGGTTGTTTACGAGAGTGGTAGAAGAGTTATGATTATATCAGTTGAACTTCTTTACTAAGAACAAAGGCATATATTTTCTTGAAAGGAGACACAGAGATCTATCAGTTAATCATACTATATTTGAATAGTACCTATCCAAGGAGTTTCTCAGGGCATTTCACAATACAATTAATATGCAGCTAAGATAATTAAGAGTCTGCCATGTTAAACAAATGAGACAAAACTGAGAACTGAAAGCTGTGATCATGTCAGCTCTGAAACTCCAACATAGAAAGTGAGATACATGTCCCCAAAGTCATAGTAATTAAAGTTCAAGCAGGTATCTGAAGTTTTGTCTCAATAATTCTATATTCACATTAGCCCATGGTGGTTTAAGATAGTTAGGGTCTTTGAGTAAACACTCTAACCAGCCTTTCATAGATCTCATTCTCCACATTCTCTGCCTACATGACTGCAGCAGCCCTCTAGGTTGGTTGGTATATTTTCTGCATTCTTCCTAATCATCTATCCTAGATTTTTATAAATAGTACCTATTATCATTGGCACAGATAAACCAGTGGGGTGTATCCTCCACAATGGCCCTGATTGATTTTTAGAGAGAGTTTTTTCTTCTCATTCAAAAATAATGAATTTTGAAAAGGTTATCTTTTGAATTATCAAAAACTTTAATATATAGAATTAAACTTGTTATTTGCTGAAATATTAGTAATTGCAGATTACTATCCATAATTTTACTATCTGTAATTACTATCCATAATGAAATATCCATAATTTTATTCTCAGATAACATCTTTTTTATCATTTTGCTGAAATTTTTCAAGTCTTTTAAAGGAAAACATTTACAGAATTGAAGGCTAACTGCATTTGCACATGGAGAATTAATTTGTATATTCAAAAGATAATTTGATGTAAATATCAAATGGCTGAAAGCATGAGTTTTGGAGTCAGAATCAATGATTTCTAATTTGAATTGCAAATTTACAATTTATGTATATCAATTATTTCATTTCTCTAAACTTCACCTTTCTACCTTCAAAATTAGCCTTAAAAAAAAAATCTGGAATTTAGCACTGTTGGATTAACTGGACCTGCATTTACTCTCCTGCCAGAAACAATTAGAAAACTGGACAAATATAATGGGAAACAAACCTGATTCCAGGGAAGTAACAATGGGCAGCATAAAACTGTGATCCCTAAAGGATGGGAAATGTACAAAGTAAGCCATTGGTATCCCAGGTTTTTTACCTCCAGGCACTTTCTAGAACACTGAATGAAGAAGCAAACATAAAGAGGACAAGACTACATCACTGAGTTAGGAGGCACAAGGTGACTGAAGTGGCTGGGATTGCAGAGCAGAGTATCAGAGACAATGGAACTGGAAAGAGAAAGTGCTCCAGAAATCTGCATAAGAATGATGAATGAGGCTGGGCAAAGAACAATTTTCAGAGCACAAACAGGGTTGAAAGATGTTAAAGTTCTAACATGCTAGAGGAGATAGCAAACATTTAGAGCATTTGATAGGAAGAAATATCTTAGAAATAAATTAGCCTTAGACTAACATCTACTCCATACTCAAGGAAGTTTAAAAATAAGCTACAGAAAGGTCAAGCAGATTCACTGCAACTTAATTCCTATCAATAAAATCTAATACTTGAAAGAAATACACAACAGTTCAGCTCTTAACAACATAATATTTATTATACCTCTAATTAAATTATTAGATAACCTGAAAAGCATAAAAAAATAGGAATCATTATTAGAAGCAAAAACAGTCAACAGAAACAGATCCATAAATTATTGAGATGTTATACTTAGCTACCAAGGACATTAATATCAATAGTTCTTCTGAATAAATAGCTAGGGGTTATAGGTAAAGAAACTACAGACCTCAGTCTCTAATTAAAAGAGTCTCTAGGGAAACCTGAAGATAACAGGGAAAACAAAGAAAAACAAGAGGGAGTTTTAGCCTCTGAAACCACCGCTACGGCAAACAGTAAATAAACACAGCCTAACTCCTTGCCAGATAAACATAAAAGTTTACACTAAAATCTAGTGTAAAATTACTTACTTTTACCTGTTACATCCTACTAGGTTTTTAACAACAAAAATATATAAAAGGCCAATTAAAATGTACATTCTGCAGGGAAAAGCAAACAGTGGAACCAAACTCAAATACGGCAAATATTTTTAAATTATCACATTGGGAATTTGAAACTATTAAAGTTAATATGTTAAAGGCTCTAATGGAAAAAGCAGACAGCATGAAAGAACAGAGGATTAATGTAGCAGGAAAAAAAAAAAGAAATTCTAAGAAAGGATCAAAAGGAAGTAATATATATAAAAGCACTGTAATGTAAACAAGAATATCTTTGATAGGTTTACCAGTGGACTGAGCACGACTAAGAAAAGAGTAAGTGAATGAGAAGAAATGTCAATGGACACATCCCAAATTAAAATGTGAAGAGAAAGAAAGAAAGAATGGAATATCCAGGAAATGGGGGCAACTACAAATGGTGAAACAGATGTCTAATGGGAACACCAGCGGAGAGCAAAGAGAGAAACGAATAGAATAAATATTTGAAATAAGAATGACTGGAAATTTTCCAAAATTAGTGACAGTTACCAAACCACAGGCCCAGGCCAATTAGCAAGATAAATTCCAAAATAATCTATCCATTCAAGAGAAGGAATATTCCCAGAATAAAGGGAATTATTTCCTAGCTACTTAGGAAATATTTCCACAAATATTTCATGAAAACCAGTCTGTATTTCAGAAACTGTTTAACAAAGTCTTTTTTTTTTAAAATGGTGAATATGATGTGGCAATGATTTATGTTATTTTTGTGTGTGTGTATTTGTTCCTCTTTCTTATTCACCTACTAATTTCCTTAATCGCCCTCTACTTCCCCTTTCTCATTAACTAAAATATATAAATCTTAGTTTAATGAATATATAATTTATAGCATGAATAGTACTCAGTAATTAGTTAGCAAAAGTGTTTAGAAACATTGTTGATAAGAAAAAGAACTCTTGATTTTATTCCTCACTGCACCAATTCGCTTTTTCAATTTGGGGTGTATCCACCTTACTACAGAGAAGTGTAGTACCTCAGAAAGTGAATGAGGAGATTTAAAAGGATTTGTACAAAGCAGTCCCAACATTGTTTGGAACATATTGGTTTGAAAACAATATAACAAGATCAAGTATTGCATGCAATATTTTTATAAAGAGTTGTCAGAGAACATGATTTATAATTATCATTCAGTAGTTTGTAAAAAACTTGGCAATAGACCTGCAAATAAATATTTATCATTTAAAAGGGGGGGTTGATTTTGTTCTTTTCAGATTGTTAATTATGTTTATCAATTAGTAACTTTCTAGGGAGTGCATTGTTTGTATGTATGTTAATGTTGCAAATTCAGAAAAGTCAGTAGAGTATTTGGTAAATGTCCACTGCAGAGGGCACAGGCAGTCAAAAATCTTTTTTGTTAGTAGCTAACATTTGCATAATATTTTCCAAATATATAAAGTATTTTCATCTACATTCTGTTCATCTGAAAAAATGAGAACTATATCTGCACTTCAGTTACACAGAATACATGTTTCTTATGCAGAACATTTTAACACTATCATGTCCTTGTGGATGCTTCAGACTTTCCATTTTAACACTGAGGCATTTCAATTCCATATTAATAATAGCTTTAATAAATATAATCTCAACACTGATTAACTTTGTCAGATAAAATGCTATGGGACATACTCCACTAGATCAATTATTTCCTTGACAATTTTCTAAGAGGTACAGTGAAGCAATTCTCATCACTTTCCCATTCTTCCTTCATTTTATTTCATGTGCATCAGCTCTTTTATATATAAACTTAACAATGAACATACATTTTATCATTGAGGGATTTTTATTTTGTACATACACATCATATTTGCCATATTTTTACATGTATAATGCACTGTAATCTTCAAAACAATACAGGAGATAGATATCATTTTAATCTTTTTTGCATGAGGATATGGAAATTCATAACAGTTAAGAAGGATCCTTGCCGATGGTCAGACAACTCCTGAGAAAATTGAGAATTCAATTTGCCTCCTCTAACTTGGAGAGCAGTTATCTTAACTGTCTACTTAAAAGTTCCTAAGTTCAGAACTTAAAATCAAGTGAGACTAACTTTAAAGTGTCTTTTCTTTCTTATCAGAAGCATGAAATTGAACCAGTTACTTATATACTTTGAGCCCCATCATCTTCCTCAAATATAATAAAAATATGAGGTACCCTGCACAACTAAGAGGATTAGGCATATCATATAAATTCTTAGCTATAAATAGTTAGCTCATGAAATTTATTTACATGAGATTCTTGAGAACTAGCATTGACCCCTTTCACTTATTTATTATATGAGTATTTTTTAAATTACAGGAATCTATATTTCCTGATGCTAAACATGATGGAGTTATCTATTCATATTCTTTTCAGATACTATTTTTCATTGGTTTTCTTTATAAATAAATAAGAAAATTTCAAAGTATTTATCTGTTATCTTATGGTGTTTTATACACTTTAATTTCTGAGAAAGCTTGAAAATGGTGAAAGTTCACCATGTCTTTCAAGGCAAGTTAAACAAAAACTGACAAAACTCCCACTTGTCAACCTCTTAAAATAATTTGAACAATCTATAATTATTTATTAAACAAATATTATGAGGACAAATATGTAAAATTCAATAGTCCATGAGCTGAGAATTTCCAGATGTTCAAGCTAGATTTAGAAAAGGCAGAGGAACCAGAGATCAAATTGCCAACATCCATTGGATCATAAAAAATGCAAGAGAGTTCCAGAAAAACATCTACTTCTGCTTTATTGACTGCACTAAGCTTTTGACTGTGTGGATCACAACAAACTGTGGAAAATTCTTAAAGAGATGGGAATACTGGACCACCTTCCTTGCTCTTGAGAAATCTGTATGCAGGTCAGAAAGAAACAGTTAGAACTGGACATGGAACAATGGACTGGTTACAAATTTGGAAAGGAGTACATTAAAACTGTATATTGTCACCCTGTTTATTTAATTTTTATGCAGAGAACATGATGCAAAATACTGGGTTGGATGAATCTCAAGCTGAAATCAAGATTGCCAGAAGAAATATCAATAACCTCAGATATGCAGATGACACCATCCTTTTGGCAAAAAGTGAAGAAGAACTAAAGAGCCTGTTGATGAAAGTAAAAGAGAAGATTGAAAAATCTGGCTTAAAATTCAGCACTCAAAAATGAAGATCATGGCAACTGATCCCATCATTTCATGGCAAATAGATGGGGAAATAATGGAAACAGAGGAAGACTTTATTTTGGGGGGCTCCAAAATCACTGCAGATGGTGAATGCAGCCTTGAAATTGAAAGATGCTTGCTCCTTGGAAGAAAGGCTATGACCAACCTAGACAGCACATTAAGAAGCAGAGACGTTACTTTGCCAACAGAGGTCCATCTAGTCAAAGCTATGGTTTTTCAGTCGTCGTGTATGGATGTGGGAGTTCGACCATGAAGAAAGGTGAATACTGAACAACTGATGCTTTTGCACTCTGTGTTTTTGGAGAAGACTCTTCAGAGTCTCTTGAACTGCAAGGAGGCCAAACCAGTTATCCTAGAGGATATTCTGAATATTCATTGGAAGGACTGAGGCTGAAGCTGAAATTCCAATACTTTGGCCACCTGATTCGAAGAACTGATTCATTGGAAAAGATCCTGTTGCTGTAAAAGATTGAAGGCAGGAGGAGAAGGGGACAACAGAGGATGAGATGGTTGGATGGCATCACTGACTCAATGGACTGAGTTTGAGCAAGCTCCCGAAGCTGGTGATGTGACAGGGAAACCTGGCATGCTTCAGTCCGTGGTTTCGCAAAGAGTCAGACACAACTGAGCAACTGAACTGACAGTCAATTCTGATTCTTTGCGACCCTGTGGACTGTAGCCTGCCAGGCTCCTCTGCCCACAGGATTCTCTAGGCAAGAATAGTGGAGTGGGTTGCAATTTCCTCTTCCAGTGGATCTTCCCAATACAGGGATTGAACCCATATCTCCTGCTGCTCTTGCATTGCAGGCAGATTCTTTACTACTGAGCCACTAGGGAAATAGAGCCAAATAATGCTGATTACAAAATATTTAGTAACCAGCATTATTTGGATTGGGCTTCCTCTGTGGCTCAGTGGTAAAGAATCCCACCTGCAATGCAGGAAATATAGAAGACATTGGTTCCATCCCTGGGTCTGGAAAATCCCCTGAAGGAGGAAATGGCAACTCATTCCAGGATTCTTGCTTGGCAAATTCCATGGACAGAGAAGCCTGGCAGCCTACACTCCTTAGTGCTGGAAAGAGTCAGACACCACTGAGCAAGAACACACAAATGAACAGACATTATTTGGATTGCCTGGCATATTTGCTTAATAAT
Organism: Neotragus moschatus; assembly: GCA_006410615.1. NCBI lineage: Eukaryota > Metazoa > Chordata > Mammalia > Artiodactyla > Bovidae > Neotragus > Neotragus moschatus. The sequence goes on from SJYA01002701.1 coordinate 306,875, forward strand.
AGGATGAAGACTTTTAAGGATGTTTCCCATAGTTTTGAATGTAAATCATTATTTCTGAATATGAGGCCCACATGAGGAATAGATTCTGGATGTATAGGTAAGCACTTAAAAGTGGTACTGAGAGTAAAGTCTCTTACTATTCAAAGTATGTTCTATAGGCAAGAAGAATCACTATTACCTAGGAGTTTGTTGGAATTGAAGAAATCAGACAACACACCAAATCTATTGAATCTCAATTTAGGTATCCCCCAGAGAATTCATATATACATTAATATTTTAAAGTGGAATTTTATCACTTTGTTACTTGGTTACTGGTGTTTATGGGTGTCAAAATGAAATTTTAATATTGCAAAAATGCAGTGTTCTGAACATTCCATAAAATATATATATATATATATATATATATATATATATATATATATGTGCCTGGATTTAAAGCTTTCCAAACTTATTGCTTATAAACACTTATCTGAGTAGTAAAGCAAAATGCCTCCCCTACCAGGACAGGTTTGGCTCAATTCTAATTATCCACTAAGAACAATGGCCTTTAATTTGCCTTATTTTGGAAACTAGCTGTGCAGGTTTTTCATTTACAAGAGTTGTTGATTAATTAAGCAAAGAGACACTCAAGGTAATATATTTCGGGATGTACAAGAAAATAGAGTGGTGGATATGTCAAAAATTTAGTGACCTGCTTGCCATCTTATGCAAGCTCACTTATCGCTTGTCAATGTGCTGCCTAAGTGGCTTACACTGTGCTTAAACTAGAGTAAATATTGGCCCAGTTGGCAGAATCATCTCCCCAATCATTTTTTAGAGTATTAATATTAGACATGTTTATTTAAAGTCCAATCAGAAAGTTCCACTTTTGCCAGCTTTTAAAATGTTTGCTAATTTACCTATAGAGCAACATTAGAATACCAACATATCTGTTGTTTGTATTAATTTAAACAGAAAGAAACAAAACAACCTTACTTTCCAAGGGCAAAGCATTCCAGTTTTACAGATGAATCCTTTGCAGCTTGAATAGTTTCAGGAAAACGCACTTCAATCTTTGGTTCATATTCCCCCATCACACCTGTTAAATATCAAAAGAGCTAGCAGCATTTCTAAAGAACAGGGATTTTCTATGAAGCAAATGCTTTAGTTATCAAAATTTGATTATTCTGTCCTTTAGTTAACAATATTTTTTCTATACTGATGATGAATGATGGACAGCATCACTTCATAATACTGTTTAAAAAATTAGTTCATTCCTCTCTCCCCTAAAAAATAAATACCTAAGATATACCAAAATATCAGAAGAAATGCATTCCAAATTTCCCTGTATTCCACAAGAGCATCTCAAAAATAAAATAAATTCTTTTCCAAGATAAAAATACCTCCTTTTTTAGAACTTAATCATTCTAAACATTCAAAGAGGCTGTGGTTGAAAAGACAGAGTACTACTTCATTCAAATAAATTTTATTTGAATTTTATTTTTCTATTAATAAAAATAAATATTTTTATATTAATAAAAAAATTTATTTTTTCTATTTCTTTGACATGTGATATTTCTTGAGTGACTACTTTTAGAAGAGACTTTTTTTTAGTATTATGTATGATGTTTTTGTTTATTTTTACCATAAATGTATTGAAAAGAATAGAGGAGATGGAATAATGAAGGAATTAAGAAGAGAAGTTAAGAAAGTAGGTAGATACAGAGAATAAAGGCCAATATGATAGTTTCTATGTATATTACTTGCTTAGGAGCTCTTGGGATCATGAAGAGAGCACTCACTGAAGGGGAGAAATTGGACTTAAGAATTCCAGTGGTTGATGTATTCTAAATGAAGACCATGCAAATATATGTGAATAGTTAGTGATTATAAAAGCTCTGTCATAAGAATTCCCTGTGTGGAGCTAATTCCATGATTCTGTTAGCCATCATTAAATTATATTCCTGCTTTTCTTGAACTTAGAGAGGAGAAAAACTCTATGGATGTATTACAAGTCCAGAATCTGATCATAAAATGCATCAACAGATATTTCCATCTTTACATTTCCCACTGTGAATATTTAATTAAAGAATCAACTAGAGGATTTTTCTGCCTTGATGACTTTCCTAGGTTTTCTAGCTCTAAATCTTGTACCAGCTATGGCTTGACTAAACTTCAAAATCATCAGAGACCAATCTAAATTATGTTCCTTGGAGAAATATAATTGGTATGGATTTTGTGTTTCATTCTTCTTCGGAACGCTCATTATTAATGTTGACTTGATTTACTTTCCTTGGATGTGAATTGTTTTCCTGCCTTGCCAACTAGGAAAAAAAAGGGTGAATAAAAGAGATAAATATGGAAAAGAAAGTGGCGTTAAAGAAAAGCTGTATATCATATGTTCATCGAAAATATACTAAGTTAATGAATAATTTTGTCAGCACTCACACATTCACACGCACATGTCTACTCTCCCAAACATTGTTTCTTTTTTAATGAAATATTTCTTAAGCAAAGAAAGGATCTGTTTCATATCCAGAGAGGAAATGGCATAGCATTCTCAGAATCATCTGTACTATACCATGCGGATTAATTATATAGTTTTCTGTTATTTTTGACAATATGTGATTTTCATCATATTTGTGAATTAAACCTCAACTCCTAGATATTATGGCTCCACTGAAACAGAGGAAAGCAGGAAGTTCTACAGATCTCCCCAAGTTTCAAAATTCACAGACAAAATTTATCCCTAAGATAAGTCATCAGCTTACCATCAGTGCGCTGTACTAATGGAGTGGGTGGTCCTTGAACACTTCTCTGGGCTTCTTTGTTTGTTATGAAGCAAGTGTAGTTGCCAACATCTGATGGCTCCACTTTGGCAATGTACAAGTTCCCTGTCTCTTGTGATACAAACCGTCTGTTGTCCTCTTGAACATATAAGGGGTTATCATTGAAAATCCATGCATAAGATAAATCTGGAAACAGAACAAAATAAGTATTATCCTTACTGTATTCATTCTTATCTGAAAGTTATGTGCCCTACTTCTCCATAAATAGAATACAACTGTGCCCCTCTTTGTCCAGTTTGTGCCTGTCATCCTGATGTAATTGTTTTATTTCTTTTTAATTAAGTATTTCCCAATTTGGATGATATGGTTTTACTGTCCATCACTGGCTTTGTGTAATTAAAGATGTGATGGTGAGATGTCAAGGGAACAAGTGGATGAACTTATTAAGAAAAGCTATATGATATAAAATATTGTGGGCTCAAAATGTACACTGAATTTCTGCATCAATGATCATGTTAAAGCTGTGCTTCTCAATACACAATCAGAAGGATGCCCATATTAATCATGTTTAGGGGGTGTTTGCTTATATTTTTAATTCAAGATGTACCCTTTTAATTTAAGTGGACCCTACCACTTGAAGTCATTCATTCAATTATTACACAATTTCTGAAGATCTCTTTTGTGACCATCTTTGGACTTAGAACACATCAAAGTAAAACCTGTGCCTTATAAAACTTGACCTAGTAAACTGATTACAACTAGTGTGGATAACCTCAATGTGGGCTGATATGTGCTTTGGCAGGAACATCATTGGAACCCAGATGAGGAGCTTAGAATGATCTGTGGTCAGAAAAGTTTTCTGAGAAGAATTCCATGCTCAAACTAGCAGGATGAATGGGAGCTATCCAGGCAACAGATTAGCAAACCTTGCTCAGAGGACAAAAGCTTGAAGATGAAAGAGAACATATCATTTTTGCTAAATATCAACCAACCTCTGGAAATCTTATATATAAATATGAATATAAATAAATAGAGGCATATATAACTGATATACTTATCATTTACAAAATGCACAAATCCTAAGTGTTCAGTTCAGCTAATTGTAACAATCTAAGCACTATGAAATCACCAGCCTAAAATAAACTATGGAACATTTTCATTTTTAGAAATTTTATTATGTCCTTATTTGTCAACCTCTACTGTTGTAACAACTGCCAGATTTCTATCATCAGAGGTTACTGAATTTCATAAAAGTAGAATCAAACAGAATGCACCTCTTTTTGAACTTTTATATTGGAATATAGTTGCTTAACAATGTTGTGTTAGTTGCAGGTGTACAGTAGAGTGATTCAGTTATACATGTAGCTATTCTTTTATCAATTTTCTCCCATGCAGGTTATTTCAGAGTATTGAACAGAGTTACCTTTGCTATATAGTAGGTCTTTGTTGATTATCTATTTTAAATATAGCAGTGTGTACATATCAGCCTCCAACTCCCAATGTACTTCTTTGTCTGGTTTGTATAATGTATCTTAACGTCCCCCTATGTAGTTGTGACTATCAGTACTTCTTTTCTTTCTATTGCTGAATGGATTTCCATTTTTATGAATATACCACAATGTGTTTGGCTGCTTTCTTGTTGAAGATTATTAGAATTGTTTCCATTTGGGGACCATTATACTGGGTTGGCCAAAAAGTTAGTTTGGGTTTTTCCATACGATGTTCTGGAAAGACCTCAATGACATTTTTGGCCAATCCAATGCATTAGGTTCATATAAACATTATTTTCTAAGACTGTCTGTGGACATTTTCACTTTTCTTTGTTAAGTCCCTAGACGTGAACTATAGGGTAGATGTATGTTTTACTTAATTAAAAAAAAAAAAAAAAAACACAAAAGAATTTTCCAGTTATACTAGTTGATATCTCTATCTGCAATATATGAGAGTCAGAATTTGGTGTACATCTCTGCAAAAATTATGATGTCATTTTTTAAATTTTATCTAGATATACTTGAGCAAAGGAGTTTCAGGAGGCACCAGTGGTAAAAAATCTGCCTTCCAATGCAGAAGATGCAAGAGATGTGGGTTCGATCCCTGAGTCGGGAAGATACCACGGAGGAGGGCATGGCAAGTCACTCCAGCATTCTTGCCTGGAGAATCCCATGGGCAGAGGAGGCCGGCAGGCCACAGTCCATGGGGTCACAAAGAATCAGAAATGACTGAAGTCACTTAGCCAGCATGCATCATTGAGCAAAGGAAAATAGTCTCATGTATTAAGGTTTTTTAAGTGTGGTACTAATAAGGTTAAGAAATTGCGTGCATTGTGAAAACTAGACACAAATGAACTTATGTCAAGGAAAGTGGAAGAACTTAACTGGTTCAAAAATGACCCCCTCCCCAAATATGTGGAAGATATAGGTGCTGGGGGATGAAAGAGGGAAATATACTAGTGATGGTTAAAATGTCTTCAAATGTAGATGAACTTGGACATCACACATTTGGAAATCACAGTCACAGGAGAACAGTTAAAGCAACTGGGAACCTCTTGTCATCTGTACTTATGTTAAAACTAGTGCAGAAGCAAGACATGGCAGAGACAAAAAAGAGGAAAATTGAAAGCTAACTATTTCTATAATGTTCTAGCAGTCCTCTTCAGATAGAAGCAGACAACCTAAAACATTCTTCACTAATAGAACTGATTTAAAATTCTCTAGAGGGTTGATGAAGCAATATGAACTGAAAACTATTTTGACATTAAATCTGATCCATATACAAAAACTCTTGAGAAAATGTGTGTGTGCTTTGTTGTTTTAATTGTGTCTGACCTTAAAGATTAAATCATGTTTTAATCTTTGTGACCTTATAGAGTATAACCTGCCAGGCTCCTCTGTCCGTGGGACTCTCCAGGCAAGAATACTGGAATGAGTTGCCATGACCTCCTCCAGGAGATCTTCCCAGCCCAGGGATCAAACCCAGGTCTCTTAAGTCTCCTGTATTTCCTGCCTGCAAGTGGATTCTTTACTCACTGAGCCACCTGGGAGGTCCCTTGAGAAAGTGCAAATATGTAAATTTTGGCATCTTTATCATCCCTTTCAAACTAAGAGAAAAAAAGAGATAAAGCATTAACAATATACTTAGGGAACCAGATTCTTTTTAAAGAATGAAAGAAAAGAAGATAGAAAGGAGACAAAAAAAAATGAGTTTACAAAAAACAGACTAAATTAAATCACTTATATATTAAATTACATATTGTATACGCAATGTATTAAATTCTGACAATTCATAAATTATTTCAATAAGAATAAATTCATCTCAATAGCCAGAACTCTGGTATCATTCTCAGGAATAAAGAAGATATGACAGAAATATATAACAAAGAGGATGAACAGCAACAAAAATGCCACTTAAGCATGAAATATAAAAATTCACAAAGTGTCATTAAGCCTATAAAATTAGTGTTCAGGAAGAAAAACAATCTAAGACATGTTATTACATGAAAAATATATTGTAAATAAAAATGTTTAGTATGGTCTCATAAAAAATTATGCATTTACATGTATGAGAAGTTATGTGTGTGTATGTTTCTGCAAATTTTTAAATTTAAAAATCTAGGCACTTATACAGTGGCTTTCTCAAGAGAAGGGAAAAAAACACAGAAGACTTTCATTCTCTATATAATTTGTGCCTGCCATATTTGAATATTTAATTATTGTGTAATTGCGTAAATGGGAAAAATAAACAACAGGATGAGTAATGTACCAGGAAAACTAAATACAAGAATGGGTTATCATTTATAAAAAAAAAAAAAGATGGATAGTATTATTCTTTTAATATTCTTTATTCTTACTCTGGACTATTCTGACTGGAGTATTATGCTTTATTCAGAGCATATTAGGAAACTTGTTAAGATGCAGAGAGCTAATCCTACCCTAGCAATTTGGTTTGTTAACATCTGAGTGAAGTACCATGGAATCTGTATTTTCAACAGCCTACAAATATCTTGCAGTTGAATTGTAATACTATGTTCAAAGTACCTATTATTGAGAGGGAACTGAAAATCTCAAGTATACTGAGATAGATAGCCAAAATGTAGCCAAGTCCGGAAGTTAATACACCAAAGAAAGTGGTAAGAACTTAGATTTTGACCCTGGAGGGCGGAAATGGAGAAAAATAACTGAGTTGTTTTCATAGGTCAGATGGCTATGACATTCACAAAGGGTAAAAAAAAAAGTTCTCTCCATTGATGTCCAGAAGGCAAAAGTAGAACTTGTGGACATTATAGTATGCTGTTTGACTACATTAAGAATCAGTGAAGATCAGTCCAAACTTTAGAGCTATACCAGCAGAAGACTTTGGAGATAATGGGTTTTCTGTCATTAGAGATGACCAAGCAGAGAATGGATGAGAACTGCTTGAGGTTTTGCAAAAGAAGTTTATTTTTGCAGTGAATGAGAAGCTAAATCTATGTCTCTATGAACGGTTTACTCCACTCTCAACATTCCTTCGAGTTTTCTGAGTCTATGTTTTTAGTTTACTGTCTGAGCCACCATTCAAGCCCTTGAGGTCAACTATGCCTAAATCAAATTCACTTCTTTTTAAAATATGTTTTGACATTCTTGTCCCATGCCCAGGTATTGAATCTTTGTGTGTGTGTGTGTGTGTGTGTGTGTGTGTGTTTTTCTTGGCAAGTCCCTACTAGGGTCTTGTATCATTTCATATAGGCTCTTGTGTCTGAGTTTTTTTTACTGATGTCCTTTGCTACTTTACTTCTGAGCCTGTTGCTCTGTCTTCACCAGAGAGATGCTCAAAGGGTTTTGTTTGAAACTGGGAAGCCACCTAGATAGTAAAATATTTTTCAGTATAAAGAGGAGGGGAAAAAATGTAGTTCAGGTTTCCCTGTTGTCAGTGACTCTTCATCTTTCGAAACTTCTGTGAAATAAAGACACATCTTGAGCAAATTCCCAGGGCTGTGTTCAGCTTAGGTGTCTTTCATCGATGCCTCTGAGGGAAGAGGAATAAGTTCTAGCCCTCTGAAATCCAAAGCAACTCCTTTTGCTGAACAGAAATTACACATTGCCACTGGTGCTCAGGAAATCTTTGTATACTTTTACCCTATAATCTTGGGGCCAGAGACTATAATTTTCACCTCTCCCTAGGGGAATTCATTTTCACCTTACTAGTAAAGCTTTCTGATCTGTTCCTACATGTAGTGTATCCTTCAAGTGGGATATTTAGAAGCTACTTGAAGAATGTGTTCAGAATAAGGAAGATGACATAAGGGATAATTTTGAAAAAATAGAAGCACTTTTGTTCCATACTTGTTTCATCATTCCTACAATTTGTTTTGTGAGGTTAATCAGCTGTTGCAAATATGCCTGCTACTATATATCCCGACTTCCTTTTCACTTTTCACTTTCATGCATTGGAGAAGGAAATGGCAACCCACTCCAGTGTTCGTCCCTGGGGAGAATCCCAGGGACGGGGAAGCCTGGTGGGCTTCCGTCTATGGGGTTGCAGAGTCGGACACGACTGAAGTGGCTTAGCAGCAGCAGCAGCATAGGAAGGATACTGGAGCTAGGGGTATAAATGTAATTTCCCAAAATTATACTGTTAACATGTAAAAAGGGATAGGACTTGAACCTTTGTCCTTCTAATGTCTAATCCTTCTTTCTTGCCATCAGACTTCCAAAATCCCAGCTCCCTGCATATTGAGCCGTCTCACATGTAGACCAGTTGTTCCTCATATTCCCTCCCCTATCATATTGCCCATCCGGGGTTCGAATTCCTCAGAATCTTGTAGAATAAATGATTAACCTGTTATTCAAAATTACTCCAACAAGCTTATAGCTACTATTAGCAAGGAAGAGAACACACTTGCAAAACCTGTAGTTAGTAATTCTCCTCTCTATGAGGGTCTCTTTAGAGCAGAGATTTAAAAACTTCAATGTGTATCACTATCACCTGGAGGACTTGGTAAACCATAAACTAATGAGTTTCTCATTCATTAGGTCTAAGGAGGGGCCAGAAAATGTGCATTGAGAACATTCCCAGGGGGTGTTGGAAGTGAGGAAATTCTGCTTTGAAAATCATTGCTGTTAATGGTAAAATTCAGTCTTCTCTGGGAGATCACACTAGGGAAGTTTTGATAGAATGGTGATCACCTTCTATATTTGCCTTCAGGTGGTGTGTAGGAAGTTGAAGAGTGTGTTCCTTGGCTCACAGATTCATGGCATGTCTGGAATGGTAGAGACCTGAAATTTCTTCCAGCCCAACTCCCTCATCTTACAGGCAAATAAGCAGAAAGGAAGACGACAGTAGCTCTGAGACTAGAATCCAGGTGTCCTTTTGTATCCTTCTGTGAACTGGTGAAGGTGCGAAGTTGCAAGCCCTTCCTGCCACTATTCTTTTTCATCCTGCCTGCTGCCTTCTCCCCACTGGCTGCCTTTTCCCGTTCATCCAAACAGCCAGCCTGCAATGGGGGCCTTTATTTATTTATTTTTTTCCCCATCATCAGCCGCTGCTGTGCTTAATTTGTATATTTTTTAATGGGGAAAGAAGAAAAATACCCTGCAAATTGGAAGTTTAAAATCCTTCCCGTTTGGCTTTTCTTAATTAAATGTATAATTCATGAGACACTTAAGTTGAAATTGCTGAATTTTTAAAATATTTTCTCCACCATCTATGACATTTATCTGTTATTAATGATTGTGATGTATTTTCCCTGTGATGATTCAGCGGGAACACTAGAACTGAATGATAATTGGTCTTCCTTGAGCCATTGTCTGTAGTTTCACACTGACACCATCCTCTATAATTTTATTATTATTAGAAATGGAAGATCTGCAGTAAGCAATTGAAGACTATCAGCTGCTCTGCCAAGCATACAAAAAATCCTATTTTCCCCAGAGCCTGATTATGTTTTGACATCTTTTATAGCCCTATATCTTGTACTCTGATATTGAAAATACAAACACAAAGATATATGCAAGTATACCCATTATATGGGATGTAATTTTTATTAGAGGGGAAGCATCTCATGGGAAAGAAACTCATAAAAATAAACACTGACACTGAGAACTTCTACTGGCACTATAGAAAGGGTCTCAAAATTGGTAGCATGTTTCTTGAGGTAGAAAATAAATGAGCAGAATAAAAAATCTGAAGCACAGTGCTCAGATTTAGTGGCTAAATCCCCCCTTTGGAATATTCCAATATGAGTGTACTTTACTGCAAACCTTGTGTAGTGCTCCAGGGTTAAATGTGACTGGCTCTTAGGTGGTAAATCATGGTTATGCTAGCTCAGTGGTAAAGACCTAATCCAAGAAGAATAATTTTTTTTCTGGGTTGAAGTCACTGATATTGGTGCTGAGCAAGTTTATGATGCAAGCCAGAAAACTGGCCTGACACCTTTATAATCACTCCTAGTTGAGTTCCCATTTGTCCCACAATTACTGCTTGACCACTGAGACTGTATTAGATGCCTTTAGATTTATAACAACTCCTGTTTGGAATCATGGAGATGATTGCCTTTGTGCCCTACAAACAACCACTAAGTAAAGGCCCTCTGAGTTTCTAGGATTTGTTGTTGTTGTTTAGTTGCTCAGTCATGTCCAGCTCTTTTGTGGTTCCATGGACTGTAGCCTGCCAGGCTCCTCTGTCCATGAGATTTCCCAGGCAAGAGTATTGGAGTGGGTTGCCATTTTCTTCTCCAGGACAGACAGTCACTAAAAAGGCCCTCTGAGTTCCTATGGTTACTAGCTTCCAGTGAATTCTAGGACAGCTTCAGTACTGGTAAATTCTTCCTGAAGAAGGAACGAAAGCCCAGGGGAACTTCTGAGTAAATTTCAAGGTATGCTTCAATTCTAAGGAAGCCAGGGTGAGTCACGGGGCAAAATACAGAAGGACTAGACTTTTTCCTCCTCAGTTTCCATCCTCCACGGGTGAGCTTAAAATAGTGAACATAAGACTTGGGCAACACCAGTGGATCTCCACCAGAGATGAGTTTGATCATCTAGGGATATTTGTCAATGTCTAGAGCCATTTTCCTTGGAAGAAAAGTTATGACTAACCTAGATAGCATATTCAAAAGCAGAGACATTACTTTGCCGACTAAGGTCCGTCTAGTCGAGGCTATGCTTTTTCCAGTGGTCATGTATGGATGTGAGAGTTGGACTGTGAAGAAGGCTGAGCGCCGAAAAACTGATGTGGTGTTGGAGAAGACTCTTGAGAGTCCCTTGGACTGCAAGGAGATCCAACCAGTCCATTTTGTAGGAGATCAGCCCTGGGATTTCTTTGGAAGGAATGATGCTGAAGCTGAAACTCCAGTACTTTGGCCACCTCACGCAAAGAGTTGACTCATTGGAAAAGACTCTGATGCTGGGAGGGATTAGGGGCAGGAGGAGAAGGGAACGACAGAGGATGAGATGGCTGGATGGCATCACTGACTCAATGGACATGAGTCTGAGTGAACTCCGGGAGTTGGTGATGGACAGGGAGGCCTGGCATGCTGTGATTCATGAGGTTGCAAAGAATTGCACACAACTGAGCGACTGAACTGAATTGAACAGGCTGTAACATGGGAGTTCTGTTAAATGTGCTGCAAAGTAAGGAAAATGTTTTTCCTGGGCATGAATCAGATTCTGAATGTGGATATGGAGCATGAAATCTAGAGAAATTTACTCTAAGATGTTAGTCCTACATGGAGTGGAAGAGCCATAGTCTTGCCAGTTCTGATACTGTATACCTCTGTGGATGGTATTTACACATTCTCCAGTAGAGATTAGAACACTTCCTATATCCTTATGTACTTTATTTAGCAATTAGCAGAAGGGGACGACAGAGGATGAGATGGCTGGATGGCATCACCGACTCGATGGACGTGAGTTTGAGTGAACTCCGGGAGTTGGTGATAAACAGGGAAGCCTGGCGAGGTGCAATTCATGGAGTCACAAAGAGTCGGACACAACTGAGCGACTGAACTGAACTGAACTGTGGTCAGATAATGCCAAACAAAATTAAGCAGGAAAAAAACTGCAGTGGTATTTAGATACAATCCTTTGAGTTCCAGACACATAATCTTGGGCAAGTTAGCACCAACCTCTTTAACACATTTGCTCTATTATAAATTGGAGAAATTTTTCTTGAAAGTATTACATGAATTGGGGCATACCAAAGGCTGAGCTGAGCTCTCAATGTATGAAAGTGAAATTATTAATCACTCAGTCGTGTCCAACTCTATCTGACCTCAGGGACGGTAAGCCTGCCAAGGATTCTCTCTCCATGGATTTCTCAAGGCAAGAATACTCGAGAGGGTAGCTATTCCTTCTCCAAGAAATCTTCATGACCCAGGGGTCAAACCTGGGTCACTTACATTGCAGGCGTATTCTTTACTGTCTGAACCACCAGGGAAACCTGAACTTCCAGTGTATAGTAGGCATTCATACCTTTGCAACTATGTGATGTTAAATACTATTTACATAAGATAACTTCTAAATTTAGTTCTTCAGACCAGACCTTTCTCCCTACGCATATCAGTTCAGCTGCCTATTGGAAGTGTTTGGTCTGAAGTTAGACATTTGAAAGTTAACATGTCTTAAAACAAATCCCTGATTTCCCTCACCTCAAAACCTGCTCCCCCTTTATTGACCTTATCCCTGTACGTGAAACTTCATTCTTTTAACTGCTCAGTTTGGAGTTATCCTTTACACATGTCTTTATCTTAAAATCTACATTTAATCTTTCAGGAAGTTATTGCAGCTATAGCCTCTAAATTTATCCTGAATATGGCTACTTTCTACCTGTGCACTGCTCTCATCTTGGCTTGAGTCACTATTAACTCTAACCTGAATTATTGTAATCACTTTTTAAGTGGTTATATGCTCACTATCATGTAGTACATTTTAATTTCACTCAAAGGAAAATCCAAAGGCTGCATAATATCTTGAAAGTAGTGCCTGTATCTTCATCTGTTCTCCTGTTTGCTCAGCTTTCTTCATCCGCACAAGCCTCATTGCTATTCTTCCACCATGTCAGACACAGTCCTATCACAGGACCTTTGTGCATGCTGTTCCTACTCCCCAAACTTCTTTTCTCAGTGTCTCATTCATTCCTCTAGTTCTTTTCTCAAATGTCAATGAAAGCTTCTTTGATCTCTTAGGAGACATCAGCAACACCCATTCACTCCCTATGCTCTTTATTTTTCTCCCAAGCTTTTATCATCATTGGCCATACTTATATTTTTTATTATAATTTTTACTCTAAGATTAATGGAGTGAAGGACTTTGTTGCTTTGTTCTCCACTATATCCCTAAACCTCAGTAAAATAGTGGCCCTTAGTACATAATAAATATTCATTGAGTGAATATATGGTAGAAGTTCAATAATGATGGTTATTATCACTATTATTATGCCAACAGGAAACTGCTGGGCCTATTTACCTAAAAATTTTACCAATTCAAGCAGCATTCACAAGGAATATTGCCACTGCCAATTTGACCTACCTTTACCATTGTGATATATTCAGAAATAGCAAAAACAAACACAAACTAATTGGTAGGAAGAAGATATGAAAATTTAGCATGTTTTCTCAATAGGACAATATGATTGTCCTCTTTATTCTCAAACACAATTTTGAGACTTTGTTGAGAATGGTTTTCAATTTAGTTTGAATCGTCAATATTTTTATTGACGCAAATACAAATGCTGGGCTCAAACAGTAGTGTTATCTTTCTACTACAGACATAGATGCTCCTAACTGCTGGCATAAATCCAATTGTTCAACAAACCTAAAAGTTGTATCTGAGGAAAGAATGGAACATTTCCTCTAAAACAAATTTTAAACCTATGATTTTTATGAGTCCAGGATTGAGAGTTTCATATCCGGAAAATAAAAAGAAAGAATGTTGCTTTACCTTCAATTTGATAAAACTGTTATTTCACAGTGAAGGTGATTTTAATTATTTTACACAACATTCATCATTTCTCTACCCTGTCATTTTTAAACAGAATTTCATGTGAGCCCAGACTCATTCACTGCACTCATGAAGATCTATTGACTGCTTATTTTCAGATTCATCCAATAGCTTTTGCTTCAAGAGTTTTATGTTCATTTTAAAAATTCAGAGGAAACTCCATTTTCAGTCCTGCTGCAAATTGACTTGTGCAGAATCTTTGTTACAAGTGATGAAGGATGTTAACAAAAGCTCACCCTTGAGCTGAATGAGATCTCAAGAGGCAAAGACCTTTCTGCATAGCAGTTCAAAGGCCATTCCAAATCTGTGACTCCCTCCCCCATATGAATAAGTAAAATAAATGTTATATTGCCATTTTTTGTCACATGAATCTGTGTGTCTAGAAATGACCTTAGAATTCTCTAAAGACATTGACCCAGAGAGATAGTATGGGGAGGGAGGTGGGAGGAGAGTTCAAGATTGAGAACTCATGTACACCCGTGGCGGATACATGTTGATGTATGGCAAAACCAATACAGTATTGTAAAGTAAAATAAATAAATAAAACAATAATGATTGGTAAATCTCCCCCCCCCCAAAAAAAAAGACATTGTGGAGGAAAGTAAAGGGTTTTATTTAGTTGACTATCTGAATTTTAGTTCTGCCAAGAACCAAGAAGCTAAGTAGGAGAATTGTATTTTTCTGAGGTGTATATCCAAATTAAGGATAAAACATGTAACATATAATGGAAGGGATTGTTAAATATTGTGTGAAGATAAATGAAGTCATAGACTACCTGCGAGAGAGTTTAGGAGAAAGAAAAATGAGGTCTAATGGGGAATGAAATGTTTCAATCTTCTTTCCACCACACCTTCATTATTACTGACATTTCTCTGAAGTATCTTGAAGTCATATTTTAGGAGAGCAGAAAGCAAGAAGGAGTCCGTGTCTACTGGCATATATTCAGTCACATTCAAGGAGCTTATCTCTGCTAAGGAAGTAGAATTATGGGAGAAAATACGCTTCTCTCCACAGAGTAGAGCAAATGGTTCCTGTTGTGTTTCCAAAAATCACATTTCTAAGAAATACAGAAGAACATGCCAATTTTGTGCTCTGGTGTTATTGCCTAGGTTTCTCTTCTTTTCCACTGTGGGTACCTTTCTGCTTAAATAAACTTCACCTGTAAATCCTCCCTTCCTGGATCTGCATTTGTTGTTGCCTTAAAAATTGTCCATAAGAATGTCTACCGAGATCTCCTGTGATTTATTTGAAAGAAAGGACATCTATATAACAGCACTGCTTCAGTTTGGTTTATGCTGATTATTCTACTATTTCATTGAGTCGTGACCAATTATTTTCATGGGAAGTCCATTTACACACTTTTTTCGTTTGTTTGTTTGGGTCTTGGAGCTATTCTTTGTTGGGTAAAGTTCTAATGTTCAGCCTAGTTGATATTTTTCTTACTCTCCCAAAGTTTTTTTTTTTTTTTTAATATATAAAACAGACTGAAATATATTTAACAAGAGTTGTTAAGAAAAAATTTGCAAGTTTTTTGTGAACACACTAGAGAGAAAGCATGAAGAATTCAGGATGTTCTGATTTCACATTTAGTATGATTTTTCACTTGTTACTGAACACCTTGAGGGATTCACTGCTGTGGACTAGATACATAGACCATACATACCAGGTACACATACAACAGAACCAAATTTTTCAAAAAATGATATGAGAATTTCAGCTCATATGGCCTTTTAGAACTATGGAGTCTCTAGCACCTTTCTTTGTGAGAAGCTTTATTAATATTTACAGTGAGTCTTTGCTATTCATATACTGGATAGAAAAATAAATTTGGCCTTGCCAACATTTGCTGCATCTTGCCCTACTGACTCTGTCTGTCCCAGTTGATATACTTCTAGGGCATGTCTTTACGACTGCCAGGTGTGCGGGCAAATATAGAACCTTTAGAAAGATGGAAATAAAGAAAGGAAAGTGAATTATGGCTGACAGAATTCTAAAATAACCCCCACTGACCCTTGCCCACCATCTGAGTATGATGGAATTTATGAATATGGTGAGCCCTCACTTTCATGTGTTAGAATAGACAGCACAGTTGACTTGGAAAAGTGGCTTTATCTTTGATGGTGCTGACCTATTCAGATGAGCCCTTCCTGGGCCTGGATAGGGCTAGAGAAATTTGAAGTATTACAGAGAACTGATGCAAAGGAGATTCTCTGTTGCTGGTTTTGAAAATGTAGAGGCATGTGGCAAGAAGTATGGGCAGCTTCTATAAGATGAGAGTGGCCCTTGAGAGCTGACCAGAAAGGACATGGGGACCTTAGGCCTACACCTCTAAGGAAATGAATTCACCCAACCACCTGAATGAGCTTAGAATTATATACATATAATACAAGGAAAATTACAGACAAAGATAGACAATGTCCGTCTGTAGAGTTGGCCCACTTTCAACTAGCTGTCCACTAATGCAATTTAAAGCTTATCTGACAAATACATTTCTTTTCTTTCTTGAGGGCTTTTTTTATTTTTTTTTTTGCACAATTCACCCTCAAAAAAGGTGAAGAAAAAAGAAGAATGAATTGTTTTAATGACATGAAGACACTCTTAGGGCTTTTAGCAAACTTTGAGGTATAAGATTCTTGAAACTAATAAATAACTTGAGGTTGAAGAAATAACCACGGAGTCTATCCATTGGCAATCTTCAAAGTCAGAAAGTTCTGGGTTGGAATCTTGTCTTTATTTACTAACTAAAAACTGATTTAGTCTGAGTCTCAATGTTCATATGTTAAAATTATTATTCTTAATTATTGGAATAGTGGAAATGAGAAAATAAATGGAAAGCCTTATAGTGCTTGCTGAGGGTAACAATTCAACAACTGGTAGTTATTATTGCCATTATTAACATTTAATGAATCAATTACTCTATTAATACTTTAATGAATTAATAATTCTTTGTATAAATGGTGTCAATAATCCCCAGAGTTTTGATCTGAAAGAGATATGAAGGAAAATTAAATAGTATTCCAGCATTCCTCTCATTGTAGATATGAGAAAGCCATGGCTCTTAGAAGAAAATCCTTATAATACCTGGATGAAGTAAATATTGATAAATGCCTTTGGAATCCTGTTAGAGCATTATATATTGCAAAACAGAATTTGGTATCAGTCAAATTTGTCATAATTTATATGCAACAGGTACTCATTATTCAGTTATAACAGACTTAATTTCAGGTAGGTTTTGTATATCTGTGAGTTAATTTCATGACATTAAACAGGCATTGTTATAATGAAAGCTTTACATGCTTTAAAAGTTTGATACATGAGGCAGGGCGCTCAGGGCTGGTGCACTGGGATGACCCTGAGGGATGGGATGGGGAGGGAGGTGGGAGGGAGGGTCAGGATGGGGAACACATGTACACCCATGGCTGATTCATGTGAATGTATGACAAACTCATCACAATATTGTAAAGTAATTAGTCTCCAATGGGAAAAAAAAAAGATCAATATATACTTCTTCACTGGTAGGTGACAAGGTGATCAGGGAAAGCGCTCCTACTTTACTGCCTTTTTAAAGTATAATGACATTCATTTAGAAATATTTTACATATCTGCCGTTCCTATTTAGACAAAGTTGAAACTAGTCTATGATTCTGTCAAGTCTCTTTGACCAATGTCAGAGTATAAAATGACATAGACCAACAGTACAAACAAACATGATTTGCATGTTTTGTCTTAGATTATGGTACTGGAAAATAAACTTCCTATTGTTAAAAAATGGAGCCCCTGGTGGCTCAGATGGTAAAGAGTCTGCCTGCAGTGTGGGAGACTCAGGATCGATCTCTGTGTCGGAAAGATCTCCTGGAGAAGGAAATGGCAACCCACTCCATTATTCTTGCCTGGAGAATCCAATGGATGGAGGAGCCTGGCAGGCTACAGTCCATGGGGTCACAAAGAGTTGGACACGACTGAGCGACTTCACTTTCACTTATTTTTAATTGTTAAAAAATAAGCAAGCACTATCAAATTTTTGTGTGCTCTGGAATAATATCATTTTATCAGGTAACATTGAAAGTATTGTAACTCTTCCCTAATATTGTTAATGAGCAAAGTGACATACCACTCTGTAATAATACTGAATAAAAATATTGCTAACTTCCAATTAGGGTTTGTATGTTTGTTTGTTTGTTTTCTTTTTGTGTTAGCATTTCGCAAGATTGTATGAAGCTGAAAGTAATGGCAAAAATAACTTCAAGTTTTTAAAGGATCATAAATAATATTTGTTTTAATATTAGAAGAAAAGTTTTCACTTATTTCTTAAAATTTGTCCATTTCCAAAAATCCTCCTGTTCTAAAGTGGAAATCAATTATAAGAGACAATGGTGGTTAAGATCTATCCAGGGTCTGGGACCCAGACTGCGTGGATTTGATGTCTGGCTTCATGATTACAAGATTCATGACATTGGACCATTTACTTACCCTCTCTGTATCTTAGTATTCTCATCCATAAAATAAGAAACATCATAGTATCTCCCTCGACTAGTAATTCTAAANTTTTTTTTTCTCATTACTATTATCATTGAAAGGTCTCATTAAATTGTCATGACTCTTTAATGGTCATAAAAACAAAAGCTGTCACAAAGGAGTAGAGAGAAATTGAATGATTGTATGAAATTAACAAGCTTTCAACTACAATCTCTCAGTGTCCATTGTCAGTGTTCCATGCTCAAACTAACATCAATCATGTTTTCAGTGTTAATCAGAAGCCATTATAACACGCTGTAGATAAGACCATGGATACTTTAATATATTCTGTGTTAACTTCCACTTAAATAACATCCACTTGTAACATAATTTCTTCATGCCTTTTATGATTACAATGGGGTTTCTATTAGCTAACATAAAAGAAAATCAACTTCTTTTGAAAGTCACCCAAGTTAGCAATCAAAACACTCTCATTTTAAAACAGTACTAGTTCACAGTGTTTAATTAATAATTCAGATTTTAAAACTGTTTAATAGCACAGAGATCATAGACAAGATCTAATTTTACCTTAAGTGCCACTTCATGTGAATATACTTTGAAGAAGTTTTAAGTATCCAACCTGTATTTCAAGTACATTTCTGCCAGCCAGCAACATAATATAATTCACATAATTTTGAAGCAATGTACAGTGAAGGTAGCCATACAAACCCAGTGATATTTTCTTTTTCCTGTAAGACCTTTATAAACTCCAGATTTATTCTTTTATAAGGAGAAGCCAGAGCGAACCACCCTGTTCTGTTTTTGTCCTATCCATTTTTTGCTTAAGAGAAAAATAGCTTAGTGTGAGATGGTTCCCTGAGATGGTCTCAAATTTTACATTATTTGGAGAAATTCCCATAAACCACAAAGGTGACCTGCCCAGGCTGTCCTGGTACTCAAGGCACAAGTCCTGCCGTGCTGGTTGCTATTAAAGACCCCAATTGTCGAGGTTGCTCTCATTAAGCCATTCTGATGACCAGGGCTTATCGGATCCTGCGGTTTTATTGCTGGTTTTGGAGGAAGCATTTGGCAGGAGCATAAGCAAAAATGCAGTCACAAACAAGGCTCTGTTCCAAAGGCCAGCAGGAAGTGCCTGAGAATGGCCCATAAAATGAGCTTTAAAGAATTACTGGGCCATATGCTCTCTCCTGGAGCAACCAAGGTGCAGTGGAGGGAAAAGGGCCACCAAAATGTACTTAAAATTAAGTCCAAGCAATGCTAAGCATTGCAATGCCTAATTGTAAGGAGAATAAATCTTTGCAGCTGCCACATGTAGGAATGAATCTCAGCCCAATTAAAGCAAGAAAACTGTGCATTGGCTGCCAAGACCTGAGGATCACAGTCAGAGGATATGTTTGGCGGTGCCAGCCCCCATCACAGAAGGAGGCCAGTGGTTTGCCAACTCTCATAACTGAGAGGAAGTCTNAGAATAAATCTTTGCAGCTGCCACATGTAGGAATGAATCTCAGCCCAATTAAAGCAAGAAAACTGTGCATTGGCTGCCAAGACCTGAGGATCACAGTCAGAGGATATGTTTGGCGGTGCCAGCCCCCATCACAGAAGGAGGCCAGTGGTTTGCCAACTCTCATAACTGAGAGGAAGTCTGTGGGTACCCAGGGTTTGTTGACCCCGACCAAGAGAACAGCACCTGAAAAGATAGAGAGGAAAATCTTCACCAGGAAAAGGTCCAGGCTTCAAGCTGGACGTAGAGTAGTTGAGTTATTCAAAGTAAAAATAATACTTTTTATTGAATCTTTCTTGATTGGCAATGCGTGAATTACTTTGTTACAATGTTTTAAATCTTCTTTATTTTTTCTTTATACTTTTACATATCAAGAATAACTACTATGTACCAAACACTCAGTGAATCAGTTTCATTGAATCTTCATGATGACCCTGGAATGTAGATACCAATATCACATTCATTTAGCAAAGGAGAATATTGAGGTTCATGGTGGAATGTAGATACCAATATCACATTCATTTAACAAAGGAGAATATTGAGGTTCACGGTGGATTAGCAACTGACTGAAGACCACACAGTTTCTACTTGTCAAGGCAGAACTGAAAAGGAGATAGTCTGGTTCCAGGACTCATTCTCACAAGCAATGTTATTTTGTTATTCTTTTCAGATGTTAACTGGGATGTCTCTGCCACTTGCAACATATAAACTGGCATATACTGCCACTCCCAGCTCAAACAAACCAACACAAAAGCTCAATGCCTTTCCGAAGAGTTCTGCAAATTCTTGGGTTGGTGTGGGAAGTGCTGTGTTGTCAGCCTTTAGAAATAGCTCCTTGGCGGCTCAGACGGTTAAGAATCTGCTGGTCAATGTAGGAGACCTGGGTTCAGTCTCTGAGTTGGGAAGATCCTAAACCTAACCCTAACTCCAGGAGAAGGAAAGGGCAACCCACTTCAGTATTCTTGCCTGGAGAATTTTATGGACAGAGAAGCCTGCTGGGCTGCAGTCCATGGGGTTGCAAAGAGTTGAACCTGTCTGAGTGACTCACACTTCCACTTTTTCACTTTCCCTTTCTGATATCCTTACTCCTATGCATCTTTTCTTTTCTTTTTTTTTCCCTTTTTCCCTCTACATGTGTTCTTGATTTGTCTCCATACACCTGTCCCTGCAAAGCAGGAACTCAGCCACTTATCTTGGCCTACATACAGAAATGCACACCTGCTAACAGTCATGTCCGACTCTGTGCGACCCCATAGATAGCAGCCCACCAGGCTCCGCCATCCCTGGGATTCTCCAGGCAGGAATACTGGAGTGGGTTGCCATTTCCTTCTCCAATGCATGAAAGTGAAAAGTGAAACTGAAGTCATTTAGTCATGTCCGACTCGCAGCGACTCCATGGACTGCAGCCCACCACGCTCCTTCACCCATGGGATTTTCCAGACAAGAGTACTGGAGTGGGGTACCATTGCCTTCTCCATACCTGCTAACACACACACACACACAAATTATCACACTTTGTGCCTCTATTGTCAAGCTTATTGATTTAGTAATATGTGACCCAAACACCTTAAAATCCAATATAAGATATTTACTTCTTAAAAGTTATTTAGTTTCTTCCTTCTGTAACTTATGTCTATTCTTTCTCTTTTTTTCCTATAATATCCCCACTACAGTCCTCTCTTTGAAGAACAAGGGAAATCTAAATCTTCCCATTTTCCTCTGCAAAGAAGTCCACCTCCCTCCAGCTCTGCCTACGAAACTCAGAAATTGATGGATCTATCCTACTTCACAGTGCTTGTAAGTAAAGGAAGTAAAATTTAATTCCAAATATCGTTGCTCTAGAGGACATTTGCTTAACCGCTTAACTGCCCCTCTAACTAGCATCTAACCAAAGACACAGACCATATAATCTGCCCCAAGACCAGTGCTCATTTTCTCTCTTTTGACACCTCAGAAGCAATTTTGATTACTTTGAGGATGTAAAATCTGATTTTCAGCTCTAAGATTTCCTTTACTCTGCTCCTGGGTCTCCATCAATCAAATATTGTTTTCCCCCTTTGCAAATCCTTTGAAGAAGCCTCAGCATTAAGAGCTGGTGCCGAAGTAAACAGGACCAAGGAGCACATGTTCACCTTCATGATAACAGCTTCCACATTGGAGGTACATGTTCTTGTTTTTGCCCACGGAAAAACATCTTCTTGTGCCAGAAGCTGGTACTTTGCCCAGTGAAAGGGAACTGGTGAAAATTACCAAGAATAATTCTCTAGTTCTGCATTAGTCCTGCTGAATTCCCAGATACAACATGTGTAGCTTTTGTAATCAAAATACTCTTTATGAATCTCAAGACATTGCAGTAAGGTGATTCTGAATTTATATCTCTATTAACTTGCCCCTTGGAAGAGGGGTGCTCATGGAGAACACCAAAATTGTTACTATTTCTTATTTTTGGGTGGTTTTGAATAAGCTTGAATAATTCTTGGTACTGTAATTAATTTTCCCAGGTCTTTATAAAGTGGCATACAAAAATATGTCTACTTAGACCAGTTTCATTTTCCACCATCATTTCCAAGATGATTTCCACCACGTTTTCAGTTGCAGAGTTTGCAATATTACTGTGTTTCCTAGGACACCTCAGTAACATGACATAACCTAATAAAGCACAATACTACTGTCAAATTCTGTAAAAGGGGCAATAGCTAAGTCTTGATATTGGGCATAAATTTGGAATGGTTATATGCAAGCAGGAAGTAAAGAGATACTTTAAGAGAGTCTGGTGTCAAATCCATTTACAAACCAGGTTAAAATTTCTCTTTTTTGGTGTAAAGGGATTTTTATAAAACTTCAGAAATAAATGGAGAGAACAAGTGAGCTGTTCTTTGGTTTTTTGAGAGTAATGAATCTAATGAAAACCATTTCCTTATGGTTTTTTAAGAAAAATATATAGAATAATAGTGAGGAGGGGGCTGAAAGATTTTTTTTTTCTATTGGCTTAGCATCAAGATTTTCAGAGAGAAAAGTGCTTAATAAACAGAACAAGGAAACAACTATGAAATAATTGGTCTATTATAACATACATTCAAGACGGGATTTGAATTTCTATCAATGGACTCGTTTTTTATGACTGATGATGGTAAAAGCAGTGTAAGCTATGACTGAAAAAAAAATTTCTAAACATGACTTGTCCATCTTGCTTCTAAATTTGCACATTCCCTATAGTTAAAACTAGGTGAATGAAAGAGAAACAGAAGCGAAGGATGGACTGATGTAAGTTTGATAGCACAGGACAGATTGAGACGTCAGGTTACTGAAGAGTGCAGATCTTCAGTGTTTCTGAAAAGAAAAGAAGTCTAAGTAGGCACTCAAAGATTAAACATCCCACTAAGGAATTATGCACCAGATAATTGGTGATGGAACAAAATGATCAAGAACACAGGTTGAGGACCAGACAGTATAAGTTCAGGTGGATAATGGTATCCACTATGTGTTAGTTGTTGATACAGGGCAGATTCTATAGTTTCTTTCTATCTCAGCTCTTACCACTTTAAATAGAGCTACTGGTAATTCACCGGAGGTTCAGTGGTAGGAGATGGCACTTTCATTACTATGGCTTGGGTTCAGTCCTTGGTAAGGAAATTAAGATCCCACAAGCTGCAAGGCCAAAAATAAACAAATAAATAAATGAAGCTCCCAAGAGCACTTGTGTCAGAGAAATAGAGATGCAATATCTCTAACACTTCTAAAAGATGCTAGGAACTAAATAAATGTTATTGGGAACTGTGTATTGTTAATGATCAGCAAAAGAAGGATGTTTAGAAATTTTAAATGGGTTTCATTTTCTGTTCTCATCTCAGTGTCTGATGATGTAATAAAACTTATTTTCTTAAAGACTAAGTATGGAACTCCCTTTTCTGCTCAACCAGTGACCAGCTCAAATGCTCAGTGAATTAATGAAAGAAAAAAAGGCTGAAACTCAAAGCATATGCTTTTTATGCCAAGCACTGCCACATCACATTGTATTTTACTATAGAGAATGTTTCGCCAATTTGACAGGAGTGTTAGATGGAGGGTCATTGCATCTCTCTGCTCAGAAAGCTATACAGCCCAGCTGGAGGCAGAAGTAAACCTCTTAGCTCGGTGAGTGAGTAGCCAGAAAAATCCCAGGCTGTTCTGCTTTTTCTTGGTCTTGGATTGTGCCTTTTGGCAAATGCTCACTTTCCTGCCTTTTATTCTACAAGAAGGACGATGCCAGTATATTTTTAGTTAGTAATCTCTAATCTCTAAAGAGATTTATTAAAGCTATTTGTGCTCCTTGATTAATAAGTGATACAAGTATTGCTCAAGTGAAAAAAGAGGAGCATTTGGAAGAGGTCAATCCTCAGGTGAATAAAGGATGCACTGTGTAGTGTTGGAAAAGATTCTTGAGAGTTCTTTGGACAGCAAGGAGATCCAAGCAGTCCATCCTAAAGAAAATCAGTTCTGAATAGTCATTGGAAGGACTGATGCTGAAGCTGAAACTCCAATACTTAGGTGACCTAATGTGAAGAACTGACTCATTGGAAAAGATCCCGATGCTGGGAAAGATTGAAGGTGGGAGAAGAAGGGGAGACAGAGGATGGGATGGTTGGATGGCATCACTGACTCAATGGACATGAGTTTGGGTAGCTTCAGGAGTTGGTGATGGACAGGAAAGCCTGGTGTGCTGTGGCCCTTATTGTTGCAAAGAGGTGGACATGATTGAGCGACTGAACTGAACTGATAGCATATGGGAAGAAATGGACTCAGATGTGTGTGTGTGTGTGTGTGTGTGTGTGTGTGTGACAGAGAGAGAGAGAGAGAGAGAGATCAAAGTTATCTTTTTTGCAGAATGAACATTTGAAGATTTTGCTAAGAAGCCATGAATGGCAGCGAGAAAGTATTCCATTTTGACCATCAAAGTAGCTAATCTGAAGAATTCTGGGGTTTAATTTGATTTCAGTTAAAAATTTGAATGCATCCACTAAGCTTAGAGGGGGACAGTGAAAGGGGCTTTTCAGCACAATGGAAGGAAATTCTTATTTACTGACCTAGTTCACAGTTACTGAAACTTTATAAACACCGTAACATTTAATCTTCACAGTGTCCTTGAGATATAGCTACTATGACACAAAGTTCAGAAAGGTTAAGTAACTTACCCAAGGCTGAACAGCTAGAAGAGGTCCAGAAAGGGACTCCTACCTAATTCTGACTCCAGAAGCATTTTCAGCTCTTCAGGATACNGTCTTGGATTGTGCCTTTTGGCAAATGCTCACTTTCCTGCCTTTTATTCTACAAGAAGGACGATGCCAGTATATTTTTAGTTAGTAATCTCTAATCTCTAAAGAGATTTATTAAAGCTATTTGTGCTCCTTGATTAATAAGTGATACAAGTATTGCTCAAGTGAAAAAAGAGGAGCATTTGGAAGAGGTCAATCCTCAGGTGAATAAAGGATGCACTGTGTAGTGTTGGAAAAGATTCTTGAGAGTTCTTTGGACAGCAAGGAGATCCAAGCAGTCCATCCTAAAGAAAATCAGTTCTGAATAGTCATTGGAAGGACTGATGCTGAAGCTGAAACTCCAATACTTAGGTGACCTAATGTGAAGAACTGACTCATTGGAAAAGATCCCGATGCTGGGAAAGATTGAAGGTGGGAGAAGAAGGGGAGACAGAGGATGGGATGGTTGGATGGCATCACTGACTCAATGGACATGAGTTTGGGTAGCTTCAGGAGTTGGTGATGGACAGGAAAGCCTGGTGTGCTGTGGCCCTTATTGTTGCAAAGAGGTGGACATGATTGAGCGACTGAACTGAACTGATAGCATATGGGAAGAAATGGACTCAGATGTGTGTGTGTGTGTGTGTGTGTGTGTGTGTGTGACAGAGAGAGAGAGAGAGAGAGAGATCAAAGTTATCTTTTTTGCAGAATGAACATTTGAAGATTTTGCTAAGAAGCCATGAATGGCAGCGAGAAAGTATTCCATTTTGACCATCAAAGTAGCTAATCTGAAGAATTCTGGGGTTTAATTTGATTTCAGTTAAAAATTTGAATGCATCCACTAAGCTTAGAGGGGGACAGTGAAAGGGGCTTTCCAGCACAATGGAAGGAAATTCTTATTTACTGACCTAGTTCACAGTTACTGAAACTTTATAAACACCGTAACATTTAATCTTCACAGTGTCCTTGAGATATAGCTACTATGACACAAAGTTCAGAAAGGTTAAGTAACTTACCCAAGGCTGAACAGCTAGAAGAGGTCCAGAAAGGGACTCCTACCTAATTCTGACTCCAGAAGCATTTTCAGCTCTTCAGGATACCACTCTGGTCATACCATGGAGGGAGAGGGGAAAACCAGAGGAAGGGGAGGAGGGGCAAAGAGAAAGCAAAGCAGAATTCCTTCGTATCCAAAAGTCTTCCTGCATTTTTGGAAAGAAGGTCCTAGCCTGGTGCAAGCGTTCTCACACATGGTAGCAAAACAGCCAAACTGATGCCTCTCAGGGGTCTGAGGGAGTTCAGGCAGAGCTTCAGCTGTAATTAGCTCCTGTGCCATCATCAGCTAAGGGGGCTGGAGGTATTATTCGTTTTGGTGGAAAATATGGTGAACCTATGTCCTTTCAGGAGCAATCTCACTCTTCTCTCCCTTTTGATCCATTTTTGTGATGCTCATTACAGTAAAAGGGAGTGATTTCCTTGAAGTATGGCTCCAGGCTCCTTGGTAAGAGGGGTAAATATGAACAGCTACCCCAACCAGAGTCCTCTCCTACAGAGTACATAATATGCCCTTTTATTCATCATGATGGCTTAATCAGAAAGTTCCATTTCAAAATTTGCAACCTATATAGAATATAAAAGGTAGAGTTTTCAAGGAATGGGACAGAACTCCTAGCAAAAATGTGTTCCTACTCCTGCTTATACATAGAGTATGAAATGAAATCTTTTCAAAGACCTCCCACACACTTAAGCTCTGAGTTTACCAGAGTTTTTACTCTATGGATTTCAATTTGCAAGAACTTCCACAACTAAAATTAGGGAGATTGACTTTATGGTTGTTGCTAAATACTTTTTTTTTTTCCTATTAAATTGTTTTACTCTGAGCAAGGTCTTTGGAGTCACAGATGCAATCTGCATTTTCTTTGCAGCTTTCATCAGCTCAGCCCTCAGGGGAACTGAGGTTCACTGATAAGGACTTTTGCATGCATTGTCATTTAGAGACAGAAAGGGAGAGACCAGAGAGAGAGCAGAAGCCAGAGCCAGAGTGTGCAGCTAATTTAAATAAAATCCCATTGTTTTCCCAAGCACTTTCACTTCTTTCATCTTTGTAACTCCTTATAGTAACCTTGACAGGTCACAGGGAAGATGTTAGTAATATATGGGATAGATATACTTGGTTGTATGTGTGATGCACTTAAGCGTTATACAAACAAATATATGTATTTTTTCATTTTAAAAGCTGTGCATTGCTCTTTAAAAATTTCTTCTTATCATAAATGACACTAATTTTCTGGATACAGTGGTCATAAATATGTACTTTTAAACAAATATATTTACTAAAAATANGTGTGATGCACTTAAGTGTTATACAAACAAATATATGTATTTTTTCATTTTAAAAGCTGCGCATTGCTCTTTAAAAATTTCTTCTTATCATAAATGACACTAATTTTCTGGATACAGTGGTCATAAATATGTACTTTTAAACAAATATATTTACTAAAAATATAAAATCAATTTGATTGGGAAAAATAAATAATAGATATGTGGTGCCTGAATATTTTTCAAACCCCACAGTTAATATATAGATGCCTGAAGCTTCAGCTCAGTTCAGTAGCTCAGTCATGTCCAGCTCTTTGCACCTCCATGGACTGCAGCACGCCAGTCCATTGCCAACTCCCATAGTTGACTCAAACTCCTGTCCTGAAGTTTGGGGATGATTTAAGAACACGGGCCATTTGAGCTCCAGAGGATATGGTGGATCAGCAGACAGACACTTTTGAGAGAACCAGAGGTGGTTTGTATTAGGAGTGAACAGGGACAGGATTGGAAGGTAGAGGGGAGAGAGCAACAGAAACAAAATGAAAGTCAGCGTACAGAANATAGAGTTTACTTTGCTCACCGCTTCTACTTGTGTTTGGCACATAGTAGGTGCTGGATAAATATGCATTACTTGAATGTGTAAATAAATATGTTGAATGGCCATCTTAGAGTCTGGAAATACAGATGAACAGTTGCTTTTCCTCTGAATTTACGTAAACCATAACAGAGCTGCCTTCTTGCATCACCTTGGGTAGACCCCTGTATGCTGCTCTTAGATTGTTTTAGACGCAAATGTAAGTCTTATTCTGAGCGTGTGTTTCCTACTCAGTGTGGTTTTGAGGCCAGCACCAAATGTGTCACCTGGAAGTTAGCTAGAACTTAAACTATTGGGCCCCTGTTTAGAATTCTTGAATTATAATTTACATTTAGTAAGATTCCCAAATGATTTTTATGCATATTAGCATTTTATAAGCCCTAGATGAATGATTAGGGAAGTGAGTTTAAACATCAGAATCTCTTGTATTATATCTCACCTACACTATTTTCTAATTATCCTAAGCATATTGCTTCATTTCTTGTCTAAAATTGGGATTGTAATAGTAGCTTCTGTTACATGGTAGTTTGAAGGATAAAACTAAATTATACTCTTTAGCTAGAAAGAACTGTTGAAAAGATTGGTGATTCCTTTTAGGAGCATATATGCTAGCATCCCGGAGAAGGCTATGGCACCTCACTCAAGTACTCTTGCCTGGAAAATCCCATGGACAGAGGTTGTGGAGAGTCGGACATGACTGAGCAATTTCACTTTCACTTTCCACTTTCATGCATTGGAGAAGGAAATGGCAACCCACTCCAGTGTTCTTGCCTGGAGAGTCCCAGGGATGGGGGAGTCTGGTGGGCTGCCATCTATGCGGTCGCACAAAGTTGGACACAACTGAAGTTGGCTTAAANAAGATCATGGCACCTGGCCCCATCACTTCATGGGAAATAAATGGGGAAACAGTGGAAACAGTGGCAGACTTTATTTTTGGGGGGCTTCAAAATTATTGCAGATCGTGACTACAGCCATGAAATTAAAAGATGCTTGCTACTTGGAAGAAAAATTACGATCAACCTAGATAGCATATTCAAAGACAGAAACATTACTTTGCCGACTAAGGTCCGTCTAGTCAAGGCTATGGTTTTTTCCAGGAATCATGTATGGATGTGAGAGTTGCACTGTGAAGAAGGCTGAGCACTGAAGAATTGATGCTTTTGAATGGTGGTGTTGGAGAAGACTCTTGAGAGTCCCTTGGACTGCAAGGAGATCAAATCAGTCCATTCTGAAGGAGATCAGCCCTGGATTTCTTTGGAGGGAATGATGCTAAAGCTGAAACTCCAGTACTTTGGCCACCTCATGCGAAGAGTTGACTCATTGGAAAAGACTCTNTCGATGCTTTTGAAGTGTGGTATTGGAGAAGATGCTTGAGAGTCCCTTGGACTGCAAGGAGATCCAATCAGTCCATTCTGAAGGAGATCAGCCCTGGATTTCTTTGGAAGGAATGATGCTAAAGCTGAAACTCCAGTACTTTGGCCACCTCATGCGAAGAGTTGACTCATTGGAAAAGACTCTGATGCTGGGAGGGATTGGGGGCAGGAGGAGAAGGGAACGACAGAGGATGAGATGGCTGGATGGCATCACTGACTCAAGGGGCGTGGGTATGAGTGAACTCCGGGAGTTGGTGATGGACAGGGAGGCCTGGCATGCTGCGATTCATGGGGTCGCAAAGAGTCGGACACGACTGAGCAACTGAACTGAACTGAACTGAAGCA
Organism: Neotragus moschatus; assembly: GCA_006410615.1. Lineage (NCBI taxonomy): Eukaryota > Metazoa > Chordata > Mammalia > Artiodactyla > Bovidae > Neotragus > Neotragus moschatus. The sequence continues at coordinate 336,450 of SJYA01002701.1, forward strand.
ACTTAGCATGCTAGCATGCATCATAGCAGATGTACTTAGCATCACAAAACTAGAAATGCTTACATGCCTCGTTTTTATAAATTTCCACTATTCCCTCATTTCTACAATAACGAAGAAAGGGGTGACATAAATGTAACACCACTCGTTCTGGAACCAGAACAATTTCTTCCTATACCATCGATCTAGGAAGTCTGAGAAAATGAAAGTAAACAGAAGAATGTCTAGCAAAAATATTCTAACCTAGTTTTCGGGTAGAATTAGGCAGGACCTCTGGAATGAGTTACTCTTTGTGACCCTTCCACCAAGAAAAGTCACACCATCCACTACCTGTGCAGAGTGCATATGGATGGCATTGCAACAGCTATAGTCAGAGGTTGGTGAGAATTGCAAACAGACAGTGACTGGGCTCCAGGAGTAGTAAACTAGGCACATAGTTTGAGAAGCCTCTTAACTAATGTTATGGAAGAGGCTTGAGGAGCATCTAACATATATGAGCTATTATTTTTGAGATATGATGTAAGAAACCGCCAGAAGAAAACCGATGTTGTAAGCGTTTGAACAGGTTTGTGAGGGGAATGTCGTTCACTGAATCACCCACTTTGCTCTTGAGGATTCATAAGAGAAACTTTTCTCAGGTTCTAGAATCAGAGGAATTATGCTTACAGAAACAATTGACATGTTTTTATCCCCTGAAAGATATGAACCCTTTTTTGCCTTCACCACTGGAAAGTTCAAGTTTAGTGATTGGATAGAACTTTATGATATGAGTTTTTATTTCCTTTTTATTTTATTTGGGATTTTATTCTCCTTGAGTTTAGCTTACAAACTGAACCTCATATTTAATATGTATTATCAACTGAACCACACCCAGATATTAGAACTTATTATAAGACTACCATGAATAAGAGTTTGGCATTTGCACAAGGATAGCAAATACACCAATGGAAGAGAAGAGAGAAAGCCTAAAGCAGTCCCAGGCATACTTGATTATCTTCAACAATGGCAGTATAGAACACTGAAGCAAGGGCTGCATTTTTCATATATTGATTGGCTCAATAGGATCCGTGTAAAATATACATATATACTGAAGCTACCTTAACCCATGCCACAAATAAATAAGTAAATAACTTCCAGGTGCACTGCAATTTTAAATATGAAGGTCAAGCCAATAAATTAAAATAATAATATAGGTGAGTATCTTCATTTAATCAAGGTAGGAAAGCATTTCTTAAACTTTTTACAAAAAGCATTATTACATATAGGGAACAATTGATCAAGTGGACTGTATTAAATTTGGAAATTTCTATTTATCAAGCCATGTTTAAGTGAGTTAAACAAAGTAGGAAGAGCTATTCCTCCACATAAAAGCAACAAAGTGCTCATAGCTAGAACCAATCACTAAGAAAAAGAAAGATGCCTTAATAGAAAAATGAGTTAAATGTTTTCTTCTAAAAGGAGAGGATTTGCATAAAGCCAATACACATATGAAAGGTGCTCAAGTTCATTAGTTACCAAGAAATGTAAATCAAACCCAAATAAGATAACTTAGCAGATCCTCTTCAGATACTAAAATTTTAAAAAAAGACTGACAAAATGGTTGACAAAAGATAGTGTCAACTGTGGTCAAAAAACATTGCTGGTAAGAGGATAAATTAATAAAACCGCTAGAGACAACAGTTGACATTATCTTTTCAAGTTGTAAATACACATACCCAAATGCCCTATAATTCTACTCTATGGTATAAACAACAGAGAAATGTGTACACAAATGTGCCAAAGATATAAACATGATTATTCATAAAGAATTATTTATCTTTCCCTCTAGAAACAATCCACATTTCCATTAAGATGAGAAGTCATTCAGTAATCATAGTATACTTGTATAATAAAATATTATATAGCAGTGGAAATGAATGATCTACAATTGCCCACAACATGAATAAATCTCATAAATACTGTCGACTGCAAAGCCAGACTCAAAAGAATATATATAGTGTGGTTTTATTCAAATCAAATTGAAAAAGACAATATTTAACTATATATTTACAAGTCAAGATAGTGGAGAGGAGAGAGGAAGTAGAAACTGGAAATGTATAGTAGCGAAAGGGCTTCTGGGGTTCCTGATTTTCTGTCTCCGGATCTGGCTTAGTAATGTTTCACTGTTCTTATATGTTTTGTAATTTTCTGTATGTGTTCACTTCTTGGAAAAGATTACAGGTAAATTAATATCTTAAAACAAGATGAACACTTCCAGAGGTTGACACCAAATCCTCTTTATCATTTGAATTTACTTTTTAAACACTTGATTTGGGTCTGCTGTTTCAGTAACATATTAAAACTCCTAGAAAATAATTCATTTGTTTCTTTAGTACAAATAAGAATGTGACTGTGAGTCCTTACAAAGTTAAATCTGTAAATTTCAAAAGCAAAATCTCTATGGGTTATGTTCAAAAATTCCTCAAAATCATTTGTCAAGTAGCATAAGAGTAATAAGTAAGCCCTTTGGTTTTGGGTTTCTTTCTCTATTTTACAAACCAGGAACTCTCAATTTTGATTAGATGAATACCTTACTTTGTAACATTTTCTTCTCGAACTCCAACTCTTCACTTGTGCAGCTTGAATGTGCACTTTTATTCAAATGGACCAAAAAAGACTAGGTCTTACCGAATATGGGAAGTATGAGAAAGCCTGCCTTTTTAAAAAAATGTCATTTCTGATAAGATACATACATAGATGTCCAACAATGATGAAGAAGAAAAAAATGACGCTAAGACATTGAATAATTCATTTTCCTGTTGATTTAGTAAAGAAAATAAAAATAATAGTAGCTTGCTGTAATTCAGTTATGCAACTACTCTGAGTCCAATTGTTTAAGGCTTAAGTTATTTTTAAAAGCAAAGACAAACTCTTCTCCTTTTTACAATACCTACTGATGGTTTTATATTAAGATAAATTGAGAATATTAACTTCATTGCAACAATTTTTAGTGCTATTTCCAAAATGATCATGAAAAACCAATACTAATTTATCTGATTTATTTTATTTAATAAGTTAAAGAAAAATATGTCAACTTACTTTGTTTAGTTATTTTCCTGATGTTAAAAAAAAAAGGTTAAAAGCCATCTAGCATTTTCAATTATAATTAGATATGCATTACCCACTTGACACATACTTCAAAATTATCAGAGCCTTTACAATTTCCAAATGCATTTTCAAGTGTTATCTTTAAAACTCCTTCTCCTAGGTCTTAATTTATTTTTCAGATATAAATGCACTTTGCCACCATATCATCAGGATCATGTATAACTGTTTTTATATTTCTTACATGTAAAAAAAATTTAAAGACATTTTGAATTCATCAGTACCCAAGGAAGCTTTTAAAATTGATTTCCAAATGTGAGGGGTTTCTTTTGTTTGTTTGTTTTTTGTGCTTGTACAGATACTGGAAAAAAGACAGAAATAAAAATACACATCCCCTTCCCTTGTGGTTCAGCTGATATAGCATCTGCCTGCAACATGGGAGACCTAAGTTCAAACCCTGGGTTGGGAAGATCCCCTGGAGAAGAACATGGCAACCCACTCTAGCANAGGGGTTTCTTTTGTTTGTTTGTTTTTTGTGCTTGTACAGATACTGGAAAAAAGACAGAAATAAAAATACACATCCCCTTCCCTTGTGGTTCAGCTGATATAGCATCTGCCTGCAACATGGGAGACCTAAGTTCAAACCCTGGGTTGAGAGGATCCCCTGGAGAAGAACATGGCAACCCACTCTAGCATTCTGGCTTGGAGAATTCCATTGAATGTATAGTCCATGGGGTTGCAAAGAGTCAGACACAACTGAGTAACTTTCACTTTTTCAAATAATATACAGGTACCTTTGGAGTTCCTTCTCTAAAGAATCAAAGACCTTTATATCATTACTTTTACCTGGAGATCTTTTCTGTTATTCTGATTATGGTTTGTGGATTTATGTGGATTCTGTTTTACTTCTTCTACCTACAAATATATATATATGTATATATATGTTATTTTGAGATCGAGATGTGAAAAATTCTAGGTCTGTGAGAGGTTAATGACTAGGTGATGTGTTTGCCCCATTTTGAATTTCTTTAATTTCTCAACCTGCAAAACATGATTTGGGACAGGTTACAGGTAGAGCATAAAGATGAACAGCATTGCAGATATAAAACCCTTGGCATTTCTCTGGGAAAGAAAAAATTTACGATGATTGTAAATGCTCACATGTTTATAGCCCTTTAAAATGAAATATTATCACATGTTAACCTTGAGGCATCTAAAATTAAGCCCTGTCACATGAAGCAAGAATTCTTTAACTTCATCCTACAAGTGTGAGAAGTGAGGTTTGGAGCATCCCTAAACGTATGCCTACGTGTGAAGTCACTCCAGTTGTGTCCAACTCTTTGCAACCCCATGGACTGTGGCTCACCCAGCTCCTCTGTCCATGGGATTCTCCAGGCAAGAATACTGGAGTGGGTTGCCATGCCCTCCTCCTAGGGATATTCCCAAGCCAGGGAATGAACTCACGTTTCAAGTCTCATGCATTGGCAGGAGGGTTCTTTACCCCTAGAATCCCTAGATATGTATATGGTGGTTTTAATAACAAAATTAAGATCATTAATATATCAGATCAATATTTTTAAGGAAAAAGTATTAGTATTTTCAAACAACAGTTTATAAACAACTTCAAAATCTGCAACATCATTGAAAGCATTTCCATTGTTCTTAGGATAAGTACTGAAGTACCAAACTTGGTCTACTCACAGTTACATGGCCATACCTCTCCCAGGCTCTCAATCAACAACTCACAACAATATACCAGATGCCCTTACCCACTGCTCTACATATAATAAGGCATATTTGGTCCTTATAATAAACCTATATAAAGAGAGTAGGCTTCCCAGGTGGTACTATTGGTAAAGAACCCACCTGCCATTGCAGGAGACATAAGAGACATGGGTTCCATCCTTGGGTCATGAAGATCCCCTGGAAAGGGAATAGCACCCCACTTCAGTATTTTTGCCTGGAGGACCCCATAGACTGGAGCCTGGTGGGCTACAGTCCATAGAGTCACAAAGAATTGAACACAACTGAAGCAACTTAGCACACACATGCACAGAAAGTGGGTACCATTGACACCACTATTTTACACTTTAATTCACATCTGTGTGCACTGTCACACTGACTGAGAATATTTTTGAAACATAGTTCATCACTGGTGCCTCTGCCTAAAAGCTTCATGATATGATAGAATTTTGCTGTTTTTTCTGGCATCTCGCACTATCACTCAATCATTCCATTATTTGTAGATTAAGCTTGGAAATAAAGGGTCTCTGAAATTTGGATATACCTGGCTCCAATTTACAGTTCAGCCTTGTCCTAGAAAACCAATTATTTCTGAATCATGGCTTGTCATGTTCCTGCCTGGTTTTTCCCATTCCCCTCACATTTTCTCTAATACTTGAGGCTTATTTGCATTCGCGTTCCTCTTGTTCTCCTGTGCACCTGAACATTCTCCTCCCCTTGTTTTCTTTATCTGTAACACAATCTAATATTTCAAGGCTCAGTTCAAGGCCCATTGTCTTTGGAAGGCTTCCCTTGCCCTTTGTCCAATCCAGATGAACTTGACTGCTTTCTCTTCTGGTCTCTCTAATAGATTACATCTAACCCTCTCACTTCACCTGATGCTTTTTTTGGGGAGGTGCTGTGTGGCAAAGAATCTGCCTGCAGTGGAGCCGCAGGAAACATGGGTTTCATCCCTGAATTGGAAAGATTCCCTGGAAGAGGACTTGGCAATCCACTCCAGTATTCTTGCCTGGAGATTCCCATGGACAGAGATGTCTAGCGGGCTATAATCTATAGGGTCGCAAAGAGTCAGAATATAGTAACTTCATAGTGTTATTGTGAGGCTCATTGAAGTTAATTTACATAAAGATCTTGGAAGGATGCCTGCTATATAATATGTATTATGCAAATGCTAGCAATTTCTTTCTTTCCTTTGTTTCTTGCTCTCAAGTTTTCACCTGTCTGCTCTGTGAAGACAGGCAGTAGCTATTTCTTATCTACCATTTGATCTTTAGTCCCTAGCACAGTGCTTGATGCATATAAATAAGGTGTTTTCTGGTTGCTTGGCTGATGAATAAATAAATGACCATTCATTTATTCAACCAGTCTAGCATCAGTCTTGCAAAACTAGGAGATTTCAGCTATAATAGAACAAACTTATTTAAAACATCATCTGTGATTAAATATTAAATAGAGGAGGACCAAAAAGTCTATTCATAAGTAACTTTTATCCCAGTGTTTCTCTGTTCATTGGTAGAAGTATATATTATGAGTCTCAAAAAAAAAAAAAACATTCAGCTCAGTGAAATCAGAGGTTTCCTTCAAAATCCTCTACCTTTTCTTACTCAAGGATGACATTTTAAACAGCAATGACACATGCAATGTTCTCTCACACAAATACAGAGTAATTCATTAACATACATATGAAAGGAAGAAGTCTACATTCAACCCTTGCCACCAAAGTCCTTGAGAAATAAAAGAAATTCAAAGCAGCTGCATGTGTAGCTTGTATAAAGTCAAACTGGTTTTATCATTCAAGAATGCCAGGGTGATAATAGAAGCTTTTGGTGACTAGACACTCACTGCATTTGCTTTAGGGTTGAGATTGCTTGGAGGAAAAAAGAAAAGAGCTTAAATAAGAATCTACCTGATAATTTGGAATGACAGAATCTTATGTGGAAGAATTAAAGGAAACTTTTGCGATTAAATAATTCAAAACATACCTTTAATAGGTCTACAGAGATGACTAACTTGCTTGAGTAACATAGCAATTTAAAGACAGATTAGATTTAGGAGGATATTTTATAACGGAGTTTTTTGGGTTTTGTTTTTAAATATTTGGGCTGTATTCCTGCATGGTTTTGTGGTGGGATGATTCAAGTTAAGGCAACTCTAACAGGCCAGAGTCTAAAATAAACTCCAAGGGAGATTTTGAATTGCTGAACATCAGGAAAGAAGTGGCAAACACAAGCCATCAATTATCTAAACACATTTACCTACAGAGCCTCTCTCATGGATGAGTTAGGTTCTGAAAGGTGGTTCATAGTTCATTTGTTCTGAAGGTCAAAGTGGCAATATACAACTGCCAACTGGTGGGAAGCAGAGTTGTTGACACAGTTTTATTCTGATGTATAGTTTTGCTCTTACCTATGGAAATTCATATGATTAGAGATTCTGGACCCAATTTGTCTGTCAATAAGATCAAATATCTTATATGTTTAGTGTCTGTCTTACTTTGGTTTCCTTAGAAGCAAAGCCTGAAGCAGAGGTTCAACTACGTTTATTTATTGAGGAAACACTTGAAGGAGAAATGGAGAGATGGGAACTGGATAGGGCATAGGAAGGGGCTAAGCAAAAGGAGGTCTCAGCTGTTGTCTAGCTCCAGCCTGAGCCCATGGGGAGCTCTAGGGCATGGGTTGAAGAAAAGGGGTAGTTGTGGGCATTGACCGCTGGGCTCACTGTCCAGTAAAGGGGATTTGAACCCAGCACCAATGGGATCTACCACCAGGCCTATGTGAAGTTTACTGTCCTTTAGAAATGGCTTATTATTTCAACAGTGATTATGTCAAAGGCCTATTAAATAAACAGCGAAAGCCCACTTGATCTGTGTGAGCATTGTTTGAATTGGACTGAATACCTTAATACAAAAGACATGAGATTTAGAATCTGAATTTCTTTTTTAATGGAACGTAATTGTTTTACAATGTTGTATTGGTTTCTGCTGTAGAATGTGGACTTTTATACTAAAGTTACAACTGATTCTCTAACAATATGTTTTCTAAAAAATCCCATTCTCAGTGAGCCTCAGACTTCTAATCTGTAAAATGGAAATGATAGCATCACCCTCTTATGGTTATTCCACAGTTCAAGAAAGGTAATATATGTTAAACACTTAAAAGCCTTGAAAACAACTGGTCGGAGGAAGTTTTGAAATGTAAACTAGATTTTTCTATGAGTAACTGTAGCAATTTGAAATATATGGATGTTTGGCCAATTTGGGGGAGGAAATGAAAACATCAAAAGAATTAGAGTTACCATTTCCTGAGCGCCTATAAGGGACCAGGGGTTTCACATCATTACTCAGTTAATTCCTGCCACCGTCTTTTGGATTCTGCTGCAGTTCTCACTGTATACATTTCATAAATAGGCTTAATAGTGTTAAAAGGTGGCCTAATTTCCTGCTGCTAGATATTTCAGAGATAGAATTTGAACTCAGGTCTGTTTGTAGGGAAAATTTTAGCATGTGACCACCATTGTTATGATTCTAAGAAAGGTACAAAACCCTTTCTAGTAAAATAGGCAATGTTGAAAATTTATGAAGATAGTGATGAGAACTCAGATTAAGTTGAAGGTATGGCTAGAGGTGGAATGACTGTGTTGTGATAAGTCTATGTTTAATTTTTTAAGGAACTCGCATGCTGTCTTCCATAGTAGCTGTATGATTTTATATCTCCACCAGTAATGCAGAAGGGTTTCAATTTTTCCACACCTTTGCCAACACTTGTTATTCTCTGTGGATATTTTTGTTGTTGTTTATTTGTTTTGCCCTTTTTTTTTNGTATATGTTTAATTTTTTAAGGAACTCGCATGCTGTCTTCCATAGTAGCTGTATGATTTTATATCTCCACCAGTAATGCAGAAGGGTTTCAATTTTTCCACACCTTTGCCAACACTTGTTATTCTCTGTGGATATTTTTGTTGTTGTTTATTTGTTTTGCCCTTTTTTTTTTTTTTTTTTTGGTAATAGCCACCTTAATGAGTATGAAGTAGTGTTTTCTGGTTTTGATTCATATTTGCATACTGATTAGTGATGTTTAAGATGTTTTCATAGAAAAACTAAATTTTTTATTAGATAGTTCCCTTCTATTTTGTTCTCTGTTCTGCTTTCTGCCACTCCTTTCTCTGTATCTTTATTTTCTCTATCTCTCCCCCCCACCCCCTGCTCTCTTTTTGGAAAAGTAACCTTATTTCTAAGATTATGTGCAGATTTCAACGTGGATACAAATGTAATCTCTTTGGGTGAAATTTCAGAAAATCTATTTTGAAAAACTAATATCCTATGTACCTTAAATGAAATTAGAAGAAAGAATTTGTAAATGGAGTCTCCTGTGCTGTAAGTTATTAACACCTTTTGATTCATTTTAAAATCTTTATGCACGTTTGTTCAAAATAGATCATTCAGAGTTGCGTAATAGTAGTGACAAAGCTAGAAGTGGTATATTTTCACATTTTTAAAATAAATTCTTTACTACTTGGAATGAATAACTGACTTAAGTAAGCTGGCAAGAGTACTTATGAGATCTAGGAAAGAAAAGGAGATACTTTATGGGTGATTAAAAAGTGTTGGTTATTTTTAGGATTGATTCAAGTCAGCAGGGATAAACTCAACCAAATCTCTCCATGGAAAGAACAGGAAACATTTCAGGCAAGACACTGTTATAGCTACTGGACAGAAAAGGCAGAATGATCTGATTCTTTCTCATTTGTTTGTTTTGTTTTTTTCAAGTTTAAGACTTGAAACCTAAGACCCTTTAGGTCTGCAGGAGAAAGATCAGCTAATGGATACAGACCTTCTTTTTGCATGAATAGTAATAGAAACGTTTTTAGGGGACAACGGTCATATACTTTCAACTCCCAAAAAAGAAAACTTTATGAAGAGACAGGAAAGTCAGCAAGGATAGAACTGACTTTCCTCATTAATCCAGTGAAAGCATACATTTTTTTTTCTGAATTTTAAATATTTCCTCTTTTTATTTTTAGCAAATAGAAGTTATGTTTTAGCTTGCAAAAACTTCCAGTTACACATTTTTAAAGCAGAAAAATAAGTAAAAGAATAATTTGGAAATTAAAAATACAAATTTTTCATTTAAAAGGGGGAACAAAGAGAAGGAAATATATGGCCATATAAAGCACAGTGCATTAACTTTCATCATAGGTATTCAGTTATTTTCAAGAATGGATAGAATCCATAACTCTGGAGAAACACCAGGTGTAGCAAATAAATATGCTCTATGGGATTTCCTTTACCAGAAAATCAAATTTATTAAATTTATTTTTATGCAATCTGACCATGTGTATCTCCTAGGGTCATCTTCTATTCAAGTGAAAAAAATATATTATTTTGGCAGAGTCTTTCAAAGCTTGTGGAGCAATTGTTTACTTCTATAAAATAAGTCTTCATTAATATTTTGCTTGCTATTGTTTTTACAAGTGATGGTCTTAACTGAAATGTAGAAATTGAGCATTGTGATTATCTTTACCCTAAGTTTCAAATGGGGCTCCCCTGGTGGTTCAAACAGTAAAGAATCCACCTGCAATGCAGGAGACCTGAGTTCGATCTCAGGTTCGGAATAGCCACCAGCATTTTTTTATATTCCATTTAGCCCTGTAAAATTTTGCATTATCCTTTGTTTTCTAAAGATATAAATGCATTCAGATACACTTAGCAATGCTTGTGTATATGTATACATGTGTGTATGTGTGTATATAGAGGACCACATACATATATGTACATGTGTGTATATTTATAATCACACGCACATTTATACACACATACTTATATACATATATATTTATTTCTGAGCGTATCTATATACATATTCAGAAACAAGGTCATTCGCAGAATGGTTAACATAGGGGAGCTTTGTGTGGAGCTAGGTATCTTTGGAACACAAGACTTGCAATGAGAAACAGACCTAATTATTAACTTATATAATGGTGGTTGTGGTGGTAAGTTTAGTTGCTAAGTCATGTCTGA